>JANFAE010000399.1:0-101704 GCA_024613145.1 Pisolithus marmoratus
GGGAAATGGATGAGATGGAGCATGTTATTTGCAATCTGCTAGTGTATATCTGACTGTCTTGCAGATTGTAATTCATTTTATGCCTTTGTGATTAAGTGGACTTCCTGAAGAGTAACTTTGAATTACCTTCTGAGGTTTGTCAGGAAACTGGTGTTGTCAAGCCACAATTGGAACTCTTGTAGATGTACTGACCTATTGCATACATCATGAGGTCTGCTGGAGAGATGGGGGTTATTCAAAGCTCTCTTACTCGCTGGGAACACTCAGTAAGCTGTGTCCTACCCATATCCATTTGATACCTTTACAGGTTTGCTGCTCCCACGCATTGGCAAGCTCAACCATTGTTGTGTAATGTGCAGTGGAACCTAACAAAAAAAGGCAGTCTGTGCACCCTAACCTCAGTCACTGTTATATAATCAGTGTTCCTCTCAAACCTTGGCCCTCTGTCACTAATTTTCCCACCAATATCCCAGAATCCATGAGGAAAGTCCTACCTTCATATCAAGCCATCGCCAAGGCTCTCACAGGTGGGAGTGGCTTGGGTCATGACTGGCAATAGGGCACAGTATTGCTACTTGAGTGTCCAAGTTAGGAATGTCCCAAAATGGGCTGGCATTTACCTCTTGTAAGAGAGTACAGTGCACACACATGGTAGACAAGTCAATCATAGAATGGAACATCATGACATACCAAATGGTTAGTTTTGGCACTGGATGTTTTGGTCTCCACCACACACAACATTGGGATCTCCATTTGAGGATGCAAGAAAATGATGTATCCACTCCAAGCACCCTAAAATGGCTAGTTTCCGAGACTACCAGGCAAAAGGCAAGGGGTAGAGAAGGCATACATGAGCTACTCACCAGTTCTGCCACTACAGGTAATTGGGACTCTGACAATAAGATCTTAGCAGTGCCTGGAGTTGCCAGTCCCTGACTCCAGTAAAGTACTGCTTGTATATGTAAGGTCATCACATGAATGAGGGAATTGTGAATACATAGCTTGTGCCACTTGTGTAGATGGATACAGTAAAGAATGTATACTGTTATCACTACTATGACTGTATTTCGAAAGAGGGGAAAAAAGACAAAAGTTATCATCATAGAGACACTTTGTTTAGACTACCTTGAAGTCCATTTCCCTTTCATTATCAAAGAGAAGAGGTTTTTTAGTAGGGGATGACTGCTTTTATCTTTGCTCAGGGAAATGGCCTTCAACAAGTTGGATTGCATGTACAAATGATATGGCAAGGACTTCATGCTTTTCAGAACCAGTTGATATATGCAAGACCCATTTTGGTTGTTCAACCTTGTAGTTGGCTAGATATTCCATCTGCATGTTGACCTTACATTAGTTAAGACAAAGACAGAAAGATGGGGGTATATACAGCTTAAGCATTACCTCCACCTCAACATAGTTTTCATGCATGATTCTTGAATCTTACACCAGGGGTAATGAGTATGCCTTGCCCATCACAAATGTCTGGCAAAACTACTCATGATTCAGCAAGCTCAGGGTGAGCATTGAGTAACCCAGCATTGCAAGTGTTGCACAACATTGAATAAAATGACAAACTATATTACTTATGTAGTCACTCTTTGTTCATCCCTTCAAAAGAAGTAATGCAGATACTGTCTTTGCAAGATCAGGAACTGTTAGTGTGGTCAAGTTAGCCTTGTACACAGTGTCATCATAAAAAAACTGTGGAGGGAGGTTCCATCACCTTTCCAACAAAGAAGCATTGTTGAACTGAGATGTGAGATGTGACATGTCTGCAAATTCTTGTAGAAGGTGACAGGGAGTAGATTTACCCTCAGAAAAGTAAGCATGAGCCTTTACCAAGGTAAAACAAGCAGGAGCAAGAAAAACAGGGAAATTGTATTGCCATCAAAGGAGACAGAACTGAGAAATTCAACATCACATTGAATACAGGAATTGGAATGGGATGTCAAGCAATTCTTCAACCATACACAGAAGTTTTCAGGAGTACCAAAATATGAGACATTTTGATGGGAAAAATATATGGCATCATAATAAAGGGGGTAATCTTGAGTGTCATGCAGTCCATTGGGTGGCACCTGAGAGTCAAGAAGGATACAGGGCATGACACAAGGTATTTTACAGACAAACCTGACAATACATAAATCAAAGTTCTACCAACAGAAAGAACCCTTACATATTGACTTAAAAGTGAATGAAATCAATTCAATGGCAAAGGAGAGCAGAGGCTACCTTGCTTGAAAACAGCACTGTGTTAGTATGATGACAAGTGACTTTTCACATGGTGCCAAATAATATAGCAACTGTACAGTTCTTACATAATTTTCTCACACTACATATTGCTTTGTAGGTAGCCACAAAATTGAGACTGACATAACCCTCTCCCACTCCATGGGAGTTTGGAAATATGACAGTGGTCATCATAGGGTCATTGCAAGGATGGAACTCACAGCATGCTGAGAATGCAATGATAGTTATCATGGGGTTATTGCAAGGATCAAACTCATGGCATGCTGACAATGAGGGACTGGGCAAGCACACTAATAAGGAAAAGGATGGCAGGAGAGAATGTAGGCTTCATCATGGTCATGACTGAAGCAGAAAGCAGAGGAAACCAGGCACTCGGAAAGAAGGAAAAGGCATCAAATGGATTACTAACAAGGTGCTAGAGATGTGAGTATTGGTGGGATATCTTGCTGTGACTGCTCGCTTACTAAGCAAGACACAGACATCCACATCTACCACATATGTCTCAAAAGTCAGTATAAGTCATGGCAAGTATCTTTTTCATTTCAGAACTCATACAACTCATGCTCTCTGCAGGCATGAAATGAAGAAAAAGCATAGTCAATGCTCTACTGATTTCATGAGGCACAAGCTGCCAAACTCAGTCTCAGTATGAGGGAGCAGACTGATGGCCAAAAATGGCAAGCACATGCAAGAGCTTGTGGGAGTGTGAAAGATGGTGTGGAGAGATTGTGAGAGAGATAAGCTGGAAGGTATCTAAAATTCAAGATTGTACATTGTATCAGTCACTGTCTCTTCAGTGTATGTGACTGACCAACAGTATAGCTGGGTTGACAGATTATGAAGTGCGAGACCTAAATGACAAAATCAACAAGCTACTAGGAGAGAAGAGGCACTGGGAAAATCAAATTATCTCCCTTGGAGGTGCAAACTATAGGAGGAATGTTCTGATGCTGGACAACAATGGGAAGGAGGTACCAGGGATGAAGGGATACAAGTATGTTCATACCTTTTTTGACCATCATTCACTTCTGGTATGATAATGATATGCACTCCAACAGATACTTTGGTCATGCCAAAGACCTCCCTTGGGTTTGTGAACTTTTCCAAAGCAGGAAGAAAGAAGAGGAAGAAGAAAATGTCACATTGAACTATTATAAGAAATTCATGAACCAGGGACCTGCATACTATGGTGACTTGGATGAGAAACAAGGTGTGGATGGGGTATTGGCTTATGAGCAGAAGGTTGAGGAGATGGGTGAGTGTTCTCCTGTTGGAGATTGTAAATCTCCCCTGTAATGCTTGCCTTTGGTGCGAGTTTTACTTGATTACATAAGCGCTTAGAGCGCACTTAGTACTATACTTTTGGTACTATTCCCTCAGTAGTTGAGTCACTACTGAGGGTAAGCCTACATATTCTTTATATTAGACTACTTACTGATACCTTGTAGCTGCCTACAGGTACTTCAATATATATAGTAGTTGAGTCACTACTGAGGCTGCCTACAGCCCTTTTCTACATCTCCAACATCTGCCTTCAAGTCATGCTGATGATGCTCTGCTACACAGAATGGAAAGAAACATATGAACACATATGGGATACTTTGGGTCCCCCAGTCAATGAGCCAATACCAGAAATTCCACATAGTGCATCTGTGTCAATGGGGTCATCATCTAGTCCATTGATCCAAAACCAGCCATCAACACCTTCACTGCCCCACTCAGACCCCTCATCCTCACAAGTGAAATGAAAAGCATCCAATGCCTCAGATACAGATTTGGGGGTAGTTGTGGACAGCCCAGATACAAGAGAGGTGAAGGGAACACAAACCAAGAGGTCTAAAATTGCTCCTTCAATGGCCTCCACAGCTTCCATTCCTGCTTCCTCATCTGATCTGGTACAGGACATGAGTAGAGCACACATGATGCAACATGCTCAGCTTGCTGCTTCATATATCCCATTCCTGACTGCTGTAGGGAGAGTGTCCTCCCTAGTAGGATATTTCTTTTATTTTTGTGCTTTTGATATGTTTTCTTTCTACTATATTTTTGTTTCACTTTTACTTAGTGTTTGCATGCATTGTGGCTTATGTAAGCCCACATGAGCACTTAGAAGTGTACTGTACATACTTAGAAATAATAACAGATGAGCTACCCCAGATGAGAAGCTGGAAATAAGATGAAACAGACTTGGAATTTTAGTTCTCCATCCCCAGACATTATCTCAGCTTTTATTTGGGTTTTAGGGCGCATTTTTCATCTTTTCTCCTTACTCCTTGACTCTATACCAGGCAACTCAAGCCTCCTGGGACAAATTCACCACCCCCTCTTCTCACTAGGAGACCTGTGACCTATTCCTAGGGTCCTCTCACTCTCATCTTTACATCTGGAGCCCACCATGAGGGGGCTGTTTTGCTTGGTAACCCCACTTCTCCCCTACCTCTGAGCTTGTGCATGTGTTTTCTCGAGAACTGATGTGCCAGACCTCTCGCTTTTCTGGATTCTGATTCTACTCGTCGAGACCCTTCAAACAGTGTCTTTTTCATTGCATCCACTTCAGTACTTCCAGAGATATTCTTGTTTTTGTGGAGAAAGGCTCTGTAGGACAAAAACTGGAATAACTTGGAACTGGGTGTGCTGTTTTTCATGTTCCTTCATTCGCCCACTTCCCCTTGCATGCCTATACCATCTCCTGAAGTTTCATAGAATTCTGTCAAGTGGTTGTTCACCAATGCACTGCCATCCTCCCCTGCCACAGCTTAGCTCCCTGGCACCTCCCCTTCGCATTTTGAGCCATTTTGAGTCATAGGAAACCCTCCCCCACCATCATAGAGCCAGTAGATGGCCCCTTTGAGATGCCATCAGCCCCTTTGAGATCCCAGACACTTTGAGACTCCCAGATGAACTTGGAGCCCTTTGAGACATGTTTGTGACATAGATGCTTCATTTAGATGCACCTGCTTCATTTGTAGACATAACCAGATGCTATATCATCATTTTCTTGTGTGTATTGCAGTCGAGCGAGGCTGCAAGTTTGAGAGTCAAGTGTTCAAGTCACAAGCAGTGACTAGTTTCAGTTTTTGGTGGTCGAAACCACTCCAAGATGTATTGGATGAGAATTTCTGCACTCTCCTCCCACCTTCATGGTTTGTTGTCACACCCCCAACCCCCCATAGACATTTGAGGTCGCATTGAGGCGACCCACCTCTTCATTTTACCCTTTGAGACTGACTGTTGACAGTCGAGGCTCATGTTTACCCCCAGTACTGCTGTCAATTATCAATTATGACATGATATATATTCTTTTGAGCTTCATATATACTACTCATGATGGAAGAAGTATCCAGACTGTCTCAAGCCCCACTTGAGTCACCCCCAGAGTTCTCAGGGCAGGTGGAGGACCCATCATGTTACCTTCAGGATGTAGCAGAGTATGGTAAGGCCCAGGGTGCAATGCATACCCTGTCCCTCATCCAGTTTGTGATTGATGGAGCACCAGCTCATGTTAGAAGGCTCTGGAGCTACCTTGTGGCCAGCACCTTGATTGTCAAGCAATGGGAGAATTTCAAACTCTCATAACCCTCCAGTACCCTGAGCTTGAGCCCATCAAGGACATTCATGCATACTTTGAGGAGTTCTATGCCTTCCTCAAGGAGATGTGTTGCAGCAAGCTAAGCTCAGTCCCAGCACTAGGGGTCTACCTTCATCATTTCCAGGTCCTGTTCTTGGGTATGGTGAGTCAGAATGCCTTGGAGTTGAGCCATCAAGGCCAGCTATTCCTTCAAGGCCTCCCATCACAAGTTGAGCTTGAGGTCTTGAGGAGGCTCACATCCAGGTGCCCTCTGTTTGAGTTGGGCCACTTGTGGCCTATCAAGGCCATTGTTCATGTTACAAAGGAGGTTATCAAGGAGGGGGTAGGTTGCTCACCCCCTCTTCTAGCTTTGAAGGACCCTGTTATCTTGTGAGTATCCCAAGGAACCCTCTCAGTACTCACACTTGCCCTTGATCAGTTCCCCATCAGACATCCCTGTGGAGTACTCTCAGTCTTGTTCTAGAAGATGCTCCCAGGGAGAGGTGCACTCAAGCACAAAGCTTCCCCCTCATTCCCCCTTCAAGGCATGCCCTCAACCTTTGAAGACTCCCCCTCCTTCCCCTGAGCATGCTTTGAGCAGCTCGTCCCCTTGCCGAGTCACTAATGCAGGCTTGTGGCACACTGTGGTTCAGCCATGGTGGTGTGTCATGGATAAGCAGGCTGGTGAGTCAGCTTTGAACTTGCTTCAAGGCTCGAGAGAGGACCAGTGGTCATGTCCATGCTGAGTTGATCATTTAGAGAGTACAAAGGTTTTCCCTCCTTGCACCCAGTTGATGTCTGCCAGGCCTTGAGACCTTGGTTTTGCCTTGACTCACTCTTGTCAACCTTTTGAGTCCTTGAACACCCCCTCAAAGAGCTCATTTCATCTTGCACCTCCCTCAAGGCACTCCCTTAGTCCTGTCCCTCATTGTGGGTCATGCCTAGGGAACTTGTTCCTGCTTTGAGGGACCCTGGCTTCACTGTTGAACCCTGCCCCTGTGAGTTTTGAGTCCCATTCAAGAGTGTCAGGTCGCTTGCTTCCCCTTTGAGAGGCTATGGCTTCGAGCAGGTATCCCTCTGCCTATTGAGAGTCTCAAGGCACCAGGTTCTGCCTTGAAGGTTTAGTTTTTGTTTCTTCTGTGGTTGTGAGGGGCACATTCGAGTGCAGTGCAGAGTTTTTGCTTCATATCTAGCTGCAGGAAAGTGTGGGGTGGTTCAAGGTCATGTTCTACTACCTACAGGTGAGGAGATCCCTCGTGAGGTGCTCAGGTGCACATTACAGGCTCATTTGGACTTCTGGGCCCTCACTTGTGGCCCAGGAGGGTTGCCTGCTCAGTTTCCATTCCCCCCTTTGAGTCCAGGTTCAGTCCTGCCCCCTGCCACTTCTCAAGATCAACCTGAGATGACTCTGAGGTATCCTTCAAGGTCACGAACTACCCAGTCCCCTTCAAGAGTCAAGTGGTCCCCTCTGAGCTACCTTCAAGCTCCCCCCAAGCTTTGTTCCCCCTTCGAAGCACCCTCAAGTCACTTCAAACTGCATTCCCCCTTCAGCTGAGTAGCAATTTTGTTTTTTTTATGTGGTTTCTTTTCTTTTGAGCTTGCATTTTCACAGTTTTAACTAGAGTTTTGTTTTGAGGATGATACCCTTGCCTCATTTTATGATACAGCTTGGTATGTGATGACTGGGGACAGTCACCATCTAAAGCCCCCCTTGGATGTAGGGAGAGTGTCCTCCCTAGTAGGATATTTCTTTTATTTTTGTGCTTTTGCTATGTTTTCTTTCTACTATATTTTTGTTTCACTTTTACTTAGTGTTTGCACACATTGTGGCTTATGTAAGCCCATGCAAGCACTTAGAAGTGTACTGTACATACTTAGAAATAATAACAGATGAGCTACCCCAGATGAGAAGCTGGAAATAAGATGAAACAGACTTGGAATTTTAGTTCTCCATCCCCAGACATTATCTCAGCTTTTATTTGGGTTTTAGGGCGCATTTTTCATCTTTTCTCCTTACTCCTTGACTCTATACCAGGCAACTCAAGCCTCCTGGGACAAATTCACCACCCCCTCTTCTCACTAGGAGACCTGTGACCTATTCCTAGGGTCCTCTCACTCTCATCTTTACACCACTGAAGTGCTGATAGAGGAATTTTTTGGTACAGATGCAGAGAGTGCAGTGTGAATGTGATGTGCTGTACAATATGTGTTAGTGCAACCAGGTTTCCTCCTGCAGATGACTCCTCCCCAAACAACTCATGGTCACCTTGAAGTCATCTGCTCCCACTTCCCTTTCAGTTTCTTGCTGGTAGCAATGTTATATTTTATTCTTTCCATGTATTTGATGGGTCAATTTCTGCACTGTTAACATCCATTTTGGTGTGATCTATGACTAGATTCTATGGTTTGATTCATTTCACAGCTTTGGAAGATTTCTTGGAACTGTGAATTAGCCCCTGATTTGGTTTCACCATGAGTCACATGTAGCATGTTATTACCTTGGTCTTGGTGCATGGCAGACTCCTTCCAGCTGCAAACATTCAATGACCATGGGGATCACAACTTTCTTGGATGAGTAACTAACCCATCAGACTAGTGTGTTAGCTGTGATGGGGGCTAACAAAGTTTCACCAAACTGACAGAATTCAATATTGGTTACCAGCCACAACAGGGCTCACCATGGACACAGACATCATGCCCATTCTATTGCTCCAGGTGACCATCTCAGTCCTACTGCCAGAGCATGTTGCTCTTTGGTGAGGTTTCTCATGTTGTTGATGTCTATTACTCACTGGGGTCATACTTATCTGGTTAGGCTCCATGCAAGAGTATCCTCAAAGCTGCAGCAAATACCACAGATGACAGAGAGGATAGAATGCAGGCAATGGACATGACGAGCACCATCTGTTTTGAAGTGGACAACTCACAAAAGTCACTTTGGAGGTGTGTCAGCTTTGCAAACCATGCTCATGTTTGCTTGTTCAAAGTGCTGGAACAAAACACAAACAGCATGGCATCTCCTCAGTTTTCACCTGCAGCTGAGATAGGCAGTCATGGAGGGGCAAGTGACAGAAATGCATACCCTGGGGCTGCAGGTTTCCACTGCCATAGTTTGATATGGAAGTCTGTTGCTTTCAGCAAGGGTGGCAGTGAGGAGTTGATGGACATGGATTCTGATGACACAGGCTATTCTCCTGATGCATTCTTCAGGGTGTCCAACATGCAAGAGGTGGCAGATGGCATGCAAGCCTTTGGCTTTGAGGATGAGGAAGACTATGGTGATGGTGCTGACATGGATGTGATGGAAGCTATATCTCACAATATCTTACACAAGTGATCTCTCTTGCTAGGTGGACCTTGGGAGCCACTTGGTAGTCTTACCATTGCTTGATCGTCACTTGACAATCAAACTGAAGACAAGCAGGGGCAACACAAGGAACAGTCCTTTGTGGAGGAAGATTCAGCACAGTCACACTTGTTTGGCCCTGAGGGTGACACATCTCAACCCATGGAGTTCACAGTTCCACTTGTGCACCCTGCAGTGCCACCGAGTGAAGTGTGGCTGGCTCTTTGGGCCATTATGCACTCAGGCAACACACCATTTATTCCATCATCAGATGACAAAGAGAACAGAGGCAATGGTGGGGTAGGAGATATGGAACTGTCTGATGCAGCATTGAGATTGCAGGCTGCCCATGCTTGTATGGGATCTGAGAACCCTGATGGAGAAGATGGTCAGCCCAGCAGCTTTACCAGCACAAAGGACAGTTTTGCAGAAGAGAACAATAGAAATGATGATGAAGGGAACCAAACTATCAATGTTACCCAGCTTATAAGGCAAATAAGCCTTGCACCAAGTACAGCTGATTTGACAATGGAAGTTACATCAGTGTATGGTGAACAAGGAGAAGCAAGCACTTCCAAGATATCTTCACCAATGCCAGCAACAGACTCATTGGAAGTTCTGCAACAAACACATGTGAATGCAGCAAAACCATCTTTCTCAACAGGTATGAAAGCAAACCAGTAGGTATATCTTGGTTTAATTGTATGCTATTTGCCTGACTCTGCAGAGCCCACATTAGCAGAACCCCAAGATATCCCTGCAGCACCACAAAAGTTCAGCTTTATTCCTTGGCCCTGAACTCCTGTGACAGCTGTATGACCACCTTCCCCTTCCAAAGCCAACTCACACCTGCATTCACCTAAGAAGTTGCACTGCAACCATTTCACAATTTTTCTTGCCAAAATATGTTGAAAAAAATGGAAAGAAGAGATACTCTTTTATTTGGGCTGTGTTCACAGAAAAAATGCAAATATAATATTTTGTTTTCTTTGTCTTTTCTGTCCAAAAAAATGAATGGATGGTAGTGCTGACTAGCTTCTATGCTAATGGGTATTACCATCAATCAATGTTTTGTGGAAAGTCATGCAAAGAAAAGAAAATATTATTTTTGCCTTTTCTCTTTGAAAACAGCTGTCAAAAAAGAGTATCACTTTCTTCAATTTTTTCAGCATGTTTTCTGAAGAAAAATTGTGAAATGCTTGCAGTGTTGTCTGCAAATTTCACTCCACCCACTGCTCGCCCAGTTCCTGAAAAGCAATCCACTACTGCTGCACAGATTCCTGATGGTCAATCCAGCCCAGCCAAGAAACCCTTGGGTCCCCAAAAGCTTACTGCAGGATTGACTCATCCTTATTTGCCTCAGCCTTCAAATGCCTCTTCTAAACTATTGCCCAGCAAGCCAACACAGCCCCAGGTTAAGCAAGGGACACAATCTGAGGCTGGTCTGGGTAAACATGCATCACTTGGTTTATGGAGACCCTCAGGATACCTTGCACAATGGAAGAGCTTTGGGGGAACAGGCACTCTTGTCTCTGCAGATGATGCTAACCAGTCAAGTCGACCATCTTCTCCAAATAAACAGGCCATAAGATCCAGGAGGAAGAGCATTGCCGTGGCTAGAGATGTAGAAGGGGTACAACCTCAATTCAAGGTTTCTGCAGAGAAGGGCAGTACAGGAAGAGACTGCATTGCTTGGGATCTCTCCACCACAGGAGATATGGTAGAGACAGCAGAACAGATGGAAACACAGGCCACACCCTCCCCTGAGCCCCATGAAATGTCAGTGGTCAATGAATCCTCCCATGATGACCTACCAGGTGAACCAAGTCTGCTCCTTTCTTCTCAGCAGGTGCTTGCAGCAGGCTCCATGTCCAATGTGGCCAAAGATATGGGTGATGACACTGATGATGAAGTCCCACAGAATTCACTGCCAACTGGTGAGCCAACAACTGATGCAACTGAGCAATGGCAGGAAGACATCCAAAGACCAGGCAGTGAAGGAGAAGGACTGCTTATTTCAATTGAACAATTCTTCGAGATGACAGGCATTTGATTCATGGATGAAATTGCTGCACCTCATCAACAAAGCATCCATTCCTCCATCCTTCACCCTTCATGGAGAGCATCTGTCAAGGAACAAATACCTTTATCAGAGTACATGGTAGCCATGACAGTCAACATACCACAACTCAAGCTATATACCTACATCAGCAAGGATCTGCAAGAGTGGATTGAGCACATCCAAGCTATATACCAGGAAGCTGAAGAGGAAGCACTCAAGATGATGCCACAACTCTTCCAAGAGTTTGTCTTGGCAGATGAGATTGGACAAGTGGAGTCAATTCACCAGTTGAGTATGATCAATGTTAGTCTGTTTGCATATAAAAGCTAGACTGTACCAAGGATGCCAATTTTCTCGAAAGGATTATCTGTGAGGCCCAAAGTATCCTTCCCAGTTTGCAGCAGGAATATGATCAACTCATGGAAGAGTTGGAGCAGGAAACAGCAGAGATTGCAGAATTAGAAGCTTGTGACCAGGGTTATTTGAAGGAACTCAAGGTGAGCATAGCTGAACAGGGGTGAGCATGCCATTTATGTTTAAAGCTTATGGAATGGTGGCATTGATATCTCGTAGTGCAGAACTTGACAATTACTGTCAGGAAGTCAAGGAAGCCAAGGCAAAGCTCAGTCACTTAGAAGAAAAGCTCATGGAGGTCCAAACAGAGAAAAATGAAATTTCTGCATCTATCAAGAAGACCGAGCAACTTATCAACATACAAAAGAATAGTATGCATGTGGAAGTTTTCTGACTCAAGGGTGAATTTTGTTGAACACATTTTACAAGCATTAGTAGCTGATCATTCACCAGGTGAACTGGAGATGCTGCAAAGCTTGCACATGGTGCAGATAACCAAAGCTCAAGCCGAACATTTTGAATTTGTCTATGGTTCCAGTTACATTGTGTCTACATGCTCTGTTGAATGTTGCCCTGTGGTTGGAAATGTTCAAATCCAAAAGCTCCCCAAAGCACAGAGGGAAGAAAGTTTCCCCATGTTCAGTAACCTCGTCTTACAGATGGCAAGAGAACTTGTCAATCGACCAGAGGTGAGCGATAGCCTTCATAAGGTATGCCATCTCGTGTTTATAGTCCAACCCTGAATGACTTCATTTATCCCCTCCCTCAGATCATCAAGTTTGTCAGCATGTATTGGTCCTCTTGTTCTCGGTTGCAATTTCAATTTAGATTGGTTGCCATTAAGCTCCCTATCACCTTTAGAGAAATCCCCTCAGGTTTCTCAGCCAACATTATGATTTTATATCCTAGTGTCAAAGCCAAGGCAATAGTATCTTTTATATTTGACATCGCCAAATTTTCCACATGGCTGCTCAACACACAATCAATGAAACATGACATTAGAGTTGTATATGGGCCTATCCAGTGAGTGCTGCATTTTGGCTCACCAACATGTCACCCCTTACCTTCGACTCAGGTGAGATGCTCTTCTTCATGCCATGGGTTCCCAGTTGAAAGATGTGACCCCCACCAATAATCATGGGTGTCTATTGGATGCATGTATGGAAGCAATGGAATCTGTTGTATAATTTTTCATGGCAACCCAATGAGACATCTATCAAGAGTAGCATGTGCTGCAGTCACTTATATTCAGCTGTAGGTTTTACAATGATGAGACAAATTTTATGTATTTTACTTAGCTTTTAGAGATACTTTGAGTGCCACAGTAGGAAAGGGCTAGTGCACTGCATCAACACATCACACTAACCCTTTCCTGTTTCATGATCCCCTGCAGAAGGTCTTCAAGCATTGGCAAGTGTATGTGTAGGAATCTATACTTATGGAGAGTTGCATGTTATGGCCTGGTACCCACAGGAGCCTCCCTGAGGCCTGACAATTGTCTTGGGAATCCTCTCCGAGATTCTAGGGAGTTCCTGTAGATAGAATAAGCACAGTTGATGAAGTAGACTTACATGTGAATGATCTGGTAGAGTCATGGACACTTTGCAATTCCAGCCCTGCTAGAATCATCTCCATTTGATCACTTTTGAGAAGAGCCAGTAGGCAAACCAGTGAAGGCATGGATAAACTCATGAAAAGCACCTGATTGTCTAGCCAGATGAGTCAAATCAACCTCATCTTCTGCTGCCTCATGCAGATGTTGGCACCAGGTACTTGCCATACTCACTGGTTGGTGTTGTACTCCCTTGCAGTACTCTTGTGAGAAACACAACAACTGGCTGCAGTCTGGAGCTGTGGTTGTATTGCAAAGAGGGTTAGGAGCAGGCATTACAGAGTATCACATATATCATTTGAATCCTATGGGAATACATTGATTGTATGCATATACTCACTCTCACACCCACAGTGGCAGCCTGAAGTTGAACCTGTGCTGGCTGTCGAGGGTGCTATCAATGAAACTTGGTGAATGACAGTACATGCACAAGGTTGCAAGATGTCTAAGGACATCAGTTGTGGAATACAATCTTCCAAAACATCCAAACCTACGCCTTATACCTCTAGATTAGTTACATGCTCACCTTAGAGGGGTTTACTTACTAGGGTTAACTTGGAGACTGAAGGTGCACATACATCGCAGTCTCCCCCCTCCATCTTGTGTTTTCTGTCCCCCCATCTTGGGATTCCCATACTCATCCAGGCCTATGATGAATATTAGTAGAAATCCCATGTCAGGTACAGGTTAACACACCAAGTGTCTCATCAGACATCATCCATAAATGTGAGGATTGCTGCCAGAATCAAGTGAGGAACCATCAAGGCATTCCTATTGTACTCTCCCAGCATTTTGCAGTGAAAACAAACCAGGCTCGAGTTCCTGCTGGATTTCTGGTGTCAGGATGCACAGCAGGTCATTCATGGAATCAATGTCTGCCAGAAGGATGTGCCCTACATGCTTTGCGAAAGGCTTTGCAAGGGGTTCAGCCTTCTGTGTTTCAGCAGCAACTGAGGTATGTCATTGGGTTGTGTACATAGGAGGAACAGTCTTGACAGTGAGCACAGTGAGAAGTTGACTGAAGGTACAGATTTCAGCAATGCCAAGTGGCTGAGAAGGGGAAACCCAGGACAGAAGCATTCCTGCAACGAGTTTACTCTGCTTAGCTCCTAGTTTGGGACACCTGCACTCTGTTATTAACAGAAGTTGATGTAGGATTCATGAAGGCTAGATGCAGGAGGGTATGTATAACTACATCACACTGCAGATGCACCAGAGAGTCTGCTATGGAAATGATACAATGAAAGGTGGCAAAGGAAGTGGTGGTATTGTGATTGGCAGTCCCCAATAAGATCTTAGAGAGCAAAGACCAAATACTCCTGAGGTCAACTGAACAAACAGCAGCTGGCTGCAAGGATGGGATCAACCACAAAGACAGATACATAAAGCACTGCACCCACTCTGTCAGAGCAATGTTTCATGATGAGTTCCAGATAATGTTTTTTCAATTCCAATGGACCATCATAGAGGTGAGGCTGACCAGTAAATGCAGTGAGGCAGTGCATTACAAAAGTTTGCACTACCTTGAGAGTTCCTGTAGAGAACTTACTAATGAACCCTGCTACCTATCATGATGGGAGACTAGTACAGACCTTGAGGCATATCATACAGTAGCATTGGTGAGAGGTGTATCAAGCTCTTACACCAACCCACTGGAAGAGGAGGGTCTTCAATCCCTTCTGCTATCACACTAAGCAGGTGTGCAAAATGATCTATGGACAGTTCCCTCGTGGCTTTGATGACTTGGACATTGAGAGCATTGCACACTGTGGCAATCAGGTAAGAAATTAAGTTGCCACTGACATCGAATGAGCTTTTACTTTCCATCTCAGTGCCATATATTGAATACAGTGCTGTGATCATCTCGAGGTATTCCAAGTTTGAAATATTGGGAAGACATCAAAGCTCCTCAAACAGCAGAGAAAGGACACCAGGACACATCTTGACATGCTTTACACCCACCAGTGGTGAGCAGCTTTGCAGTGCACTTCACATAACCATATTTGCCAACTTGGTGCCTATGGGCACAACCCTGCCTGTTACTGCATAACATCAAGCAAGTATACATGCAACTGGACAGTAAGGCCACATACTGTTAATGCTTAACCACTGAGCAAATGATAATGAATAAGAGCGAGCTTTGACATACTTGCTTAACATGAATGTGTCATTGGTTTCAGGCTCTTCCCCTTCTAAAAGGATGGGTACAAAGTATTCATATAGTGTTTTCAGTGTTGAAACAATCACTGTTGCAAGGCTACACTGCTACATCAGGAACCTGGCTGGATAAGCTTTCTGAATAGTAGATTTCACCTTTTGGGAGTATGATGTTCCCTTAGACATTCAACAAGTCAGAATGCAACAGATTGGATGAACTCACATTTCCATGCTCCCTGTGACAATAAATTGGCCAATGGCTCAGCAGCAAGAAGACAGTTCAATATGTCGAATGCCTCCATCACCACCTCAGGATTCTGAGCATGAAGGAGAGTACTAGGAAGACCAGTAACTGCACCACACCAGGAGCACATGATGGCAGACTTACAATAGTTGAAATGAAACAAGGTTTAATGTCTCTCTTGTACATGCATCTGATGACAGGGCCAAAGTTGATGGTGGCTGGAGTAAATGTTCGACATATGCATAAGATGTCTAATCAAGTTCAATGAATGGGATGCCCAAAGCAAATTGTCGAAGATGAAGCCCAACTCACAGTGTAGTCCAAACCATTCATAAACTGGCCCATATGGTACAGGAAAGCATGGAATATCATGAGATGGTGGACACAGAGTCCTCTGAATGTTTGGACTTTGGAACTGCTTTCTTTGTCCATGTCCATAGCACATCCACCATCAACTAGTTGTGGTGAATCCACCTCTCTGCCATCATTTACACCCCAAAGTACCAAGCATATTGCAATGTCACCACTAATGGCCCTCTTCACAAGTTCTGCAGGAGAGGTCTAGGTGAAGTACTCATGAGGCACATACATCAACAAGGCATATACCTCGCTTGCATGTATGAGCTTGAATTTGTTGGGACTACTATTCCCAGTAGATGCAGAGGGAGGAGATAATGAAGACAGAGGGTTGGTCTGTCTTAGTGCAAATGTCAGGAGGGCACCTTCAGAACCAAAGAAGGAAAGTTAGAAAATTTTTGATGGAACTACCAACAAATTTGAGACATACTTTGCATGTTCTGCAACTCCCACAACTGTGCATTCCTTAGAGCAAGGAGAAGGGTGTTGTAAGGAGAAATGTCATGGTGTGAGCTAAGTTGCCTGTCGAATTCATTGGTAAACTCGAATGGTTGTTCTAGGGGAATGGACAATAAAAGGGAGGTGAACTTCTGGAGCACCTCTTCAGGGGTGACCACACTGAAAATTACAGAGGAGCAGCAATTCTGATGAAATACAAGTTTGGAATATTGAAAGGAACTCACTCCATCACACCTAACCATCAATCAACCAGTACATAAAGCAGGGCAACACCTGAGTTTTCCTGTGTGAGCACTGCTGAAGAGCCACACCATCAACTTTGTGGGAAGAAGTTGTACGATAAAATATTGATGCTTGTCTTGATGATTGTGCTGGCCTGTGCATGTTGAAAGCCACGCATTTGGGAAACTTGGACAAAGAGTGCCTGTATCTGTACATACATGCATATGTGCAGTTCACATAGGAGGCAAAAAGACCATATGCACAATTTCTAGTGTCAATTCTGCTCTCGTGCTTTCGCCCTGGCAACATGCAGCAACTCTTCGATTTCATCACCCCCTAGCACATCGCTCTGGCCCAGTGTTACAGGCATTGGCAAGCTCTCGATTTGTACAAACTGAGTATGGACATCATATAAGAATTGGAGCCCTCCAGAAGTGATGACCTCATCTGTGCCTAGCCCATCATCACTGTCTGGATTGGGACATGATCCAGCTTCCAAACCAGCTAGACAGGTATGCACCCCTCAAAGAGGCACTGGCACTCTTCAGGATCCATGGTGAAAGCCTCCATCCAATGGTTGAACACATCAATGAAAGTTCCATCAGAAGGGGGGAGCACTGTCTGCAAATATTCTAGCATCCCAAAGACACCTAGGCAGAGATGTTGACAAGTATGACAGTGTCTCAGAATGTGAACAGGAGTTGCTACAGAATTTTTAAATGGAAGAAAAGTGGACCAGAGAAAATTGCACCTTCAGATGCAGGAGATGTTGTCAGCATGACCACAACCATGCATCTACCCTCAGAGGGTCATCATAGTGGGGATTCTTTTGTATCCAATCTTATGCCCATTCATCCAATCAATTATAAATGGTCTCCATTAACTTCCACTTATCCTTGTGAATCCTGCCAACCTTGAAGGCTGACCCTCTCTCCAAGACAAAATCCTCCACTGAGTGGGTAACATTCCACCATAACCACTTCCACATCAGATCATCTCAATAGGCCAATTTTTGAGGGATACAAGTGCTCCATACATAGCATACTGTGTACAATTGTGGCAACTGGAAACAGTTGACATTGCCAAACCACCTGTCACATAGAGGCTCAACCCTTGCCTCCTCAAAGATAAAGGGTTGAGGAACAAAGCTGATGTTGGGCAATGTGATCCAGTGGTTGCTGAACTTGACAAGGACATGTGCATTGAATGCACTACATCTGCCTGAAAATAATGGCAGTCAGATTGTAACTAAGTTAGGGAATGAGGAGGATGCACCATCACCAGGGTGATTATGCAGTGATAACTCATAGTCTTTCAAGAGAGATATATTGATTCTTTTGGAAAAGGAAGAAAGTGCATTAGTACTCACTTAAACTGAGGAGTGATGTGCAGAAGAGTACAGAGCACAGGAAGGGGAATAAATGAATGAGACAACAATGAGGTCAATTCACAATGAATGAAAAATCCCTTGAAGGTTCTGGCCAGTCCAACTGATCATAGTTACTCTTGACAGGCCCCAAGCCTCTTGAGAATTTGTGGGGCACCAAACCACTGAGCCCATGTGGACAAACACTGCAAATGTTTACTTGTCCAACCATAGAACAGTGTTTACCACATGTTGAAAAAGAATGAGGAGAGAAAACAAAAAAAAAACTTACCCTCAAGAGTGCAACTTTCCATTGAGTGCAAAGGGGAGACCAGTATGTATGGTGACTAAATGTACAAGGATGGTCATCAATGCCAGGACTGTAATAGAAGAGCCCCAAGGAGAGGATTGGCACATGCAGCTCATTAGATATTACCAAGGTAACTCTCAATGTGCACCAAGCCCATCAAGAACTTGGGGGCACAAAACCCCCAAGACCTGGGGGATGAATGCTCCAAATGTTCACAGTGATAATTGACTGGTTACAGCAAAAGATGAAGAATGAAGGGAAAAACACTCACATTTCAAGAATAAGGCTTGAGGATGATCTCAGCAATGGAGGGGATGAGAGACTTAGTGGTGTTTAAGCATGAGATGAGAGAGGGCCCACACATGTGAGCTAACCCAAGTGTTACCAAGTAAAGTCTATTTACCACTGCTGGTGGCATTGCTATTTCAGGCCATTCTGAAAACAGGGTCACTGCCACCTACAACTTTCTCTCACTGTTGGCTTTACCCATGCTCAAAAAAAGTTTGGAATATGACAACCAACTTTCTTTGTGATGTGGAAATCAGGCATTTGTTTTAAGTTTAAAATTTTATTCTGTAGTCTTTCTGGAAGTTTAGATCCACCTCCATTAGCAGATTAGTGGGATCTTGACCATTCCAGTAGGTCAGCACTCAGTTAGGACTATGTACCTAGTGAAAGAAATGCCAAAGTTTAAATATTGAAGCATGTCAAGTACTTACACTGCAAGCATTTTATAATCTTTCTTCAGAAAACAGAAGATAAAGTTATATTTGCATTTTCTGTGACAAATTATCTGACATAAAAGAGTATCTCTTCCCTCCATTTTTTCAGCATTTTTTCTGAAGAAAAACCATGAAATGCTTGCAATATTATGTATGAAGTGCCTGCCACAGACAAAACAAAAGACAACAAACATGTACACTGCCATAGGCAATGTTCACCTCTCCCATGCACACTGTTCCACATGGTAAGAGGATGTTTGGTGCATTCTCTCCATGTGTCAAGGGCTTGGTGCCCTTGAACTTGAGGTTTGACAGCCCATGAAGGCTCAGAGCCTTCACAGGTGGTCTTGGCATGGATCCAATGATTGACTGTGGGGACAAACATGAAGATCATACTCATTAGTCACTCCTGAACATTTGTCTTCTTGTTCAAAAGCTCAGTGCACTCAAAAACTATGGTCTCCTCCACCTCCTGTTCTCCCACTCCATTGTTCTGCCTAATCACACCTGCTCTCTTTCCTCATGTCTCTCTTCCATATTTTGCATGCAAACCAAACCATGCTAATACTATGGTGACCCACACACCCATCTCTTCATAGCAGCATTAATAACATAACCTCCAGAATGTTCAGATTATTGCACAACATGTGTCAGAACCTGGAAGGGGGTTAGATGTACACTCACTGGGGCTTGGTGAGTTCAAGGCTAAGATTTTGTAGGTATGTGCTCTCATGATGCATCTCTCCCATACTTGATCCATACAACCTTCCCACATGGTAAAAGAACATTTGGTGCATTCTTCCCATGTGTCAGGGGCTTGGTGCCCTTCAGGGTTGACAGTCCTTGAAGGCCCAGAGCCTTCAAGAGTGATCTCTGTATGGATCTGATGGCCAATTGTGCTAATGACCATGAAGGTCACCCACATCATTCAGTCCCAAGGATTCTTTTAGTCACAACTCTATCCACAGGTTTGGCATGTTGCAGGTCAATAATCCCCTTCAATCTTTGATCCTCCACTCCATTGTTCTATGCAGCCATTATTGGCTTTCCTTGCTCATGGCATTGACCTATGGTAAGTTGCATACACATACATATTCCTGCCAAATGAATTTTTGATGTGTTACTGTGCTGGGTGCACCCTCAAAGATGGTCTTGGTTTAATCTGATTGTCATTTCAAGTTGTTGTCTCCTTTGGAAATTCTACTACTTGCTACCTCAAGCTGCCTTGTAGTGTGACACAGGGAGTTCTAACATGAGTACATGTGTCATTTTGCATGTATCTTATTGATCCTTCAGGTCTTATGAGAGTAGAGTTACATCACCTAGGTGCACAGTTCACTGTGATCAAACCCATGGTACACCTACAATGACTATTAATGAATGGGAAAGTACAGCACCAACCTTCTGCTTGAGATCCACTGTAATACTTAGAATGCTCAGCATGAACTGTGATAACCATCTTGCATTCCTTCCCTTTCTTTGTCCTACCATGCTTGGGCAACACTCCCATAATGCTGGGCTAGACATTAGTTCAACTAATCTCAGTACATGCTCTTCTGACCAACACTGAACTACTAATGCATGCTGGCCAAGGTGCTCTAATTGCCCTGATTAAAAACTTTGAATGGAACACAGCAGATGTGGAAACACTAGCTAATATATTATTTTGAAGATCTAGGCATCAAAGTGAGTTAGTTCTTGAGCAATGTTGCTTGAATTGCATTGCAACCTGTTTGGCCTCATCAGGCTCTCAAAAAATATACCCCACAGTAGTAACACATCCATCAAGTCCAGCTGTGCCCAGGGTGCCATCCTGCAAAGAATGTACACCCACTCCCCCCCCCCCCCCCAACCCCCATTTTTGCAGATTTTCCCATACCACCAGTATCAATATGCCTAATGCCACCCAACTTGTAACACCAACAACAAAAGCTGTAACTTGGTCACTCCTTAAACTGAGAGAAAGCTAATAGGAAAAGAGTTATTGTGTGGAAAGCAACAAATGAACTTGATTGGAGTATTCTATAACAAGAGAGCCTGGTATTTATACTACTAGAGTTGTTTGTACCAATGAACATCATAGAACAAACAAAATAAAGAGAGATAAATGGCATTAGCTGCAGTGAACATGCTAAGTTAATGCAACAAAAGCTGACTAAGTAAAGCATCTATGTGAGCATCTTTGTAACCCTAACCAGAGAGTAACTATCAAAGGAAAACTACACTAGGAAAAGTTAGAGACTGTTACACTATCCCTTCCTATGGTCCAACTTCCAGGCAAGACCAAATAGGCTGCACAGCAGTCAAAGGGTTGGGTATGGGGGAGAAGAGAAGGCCTGAAGTTGAAATGAGGCAAAGTTTTCTGGGGGCTCCAGGGTTGAGTTTGTAGAAGTCATTGATAGCCTCCTGGGGATTCTTAAGAGCATAGGAAGGCTCCCAAGTGTGATCTTCATCAAGATAGCCCCTCCAGTGGACTAAAAACTGTAATCCTCCATGCTTCAAGCAGGAATCAACCACCTTTTTAGCTTCATACTTGACATCTCCTTCATTGGTCACTCATGGTGGGCCCAATCCAGTAATGGGTTGCCCATCAAGGGCCCCCAAGATATGGTTCTACCTGAGAAACATTCACAACTGGGTGTCATGCACTGCTTATTCCTTTTCCTTTTCTTATGCACTCTGTTTCATTTGTCTTACATGAGGTCATCATCATTCCCCTTCCCATGCCCTAGTGGTGTCTTGTTTACACCTCTGCCTGCCTCAGGGGCAAGTGTATGGACTCCATGTTTATGATGTGACCCCAGTTACATATGTTTTCCCTTTTTGGTTTTACCTTTATGCTGTATGAAGCAAGATCCTGATGAAAATTCTGAAACATAAATGCTGAGGATGGATAAGAGTGATCTGAAGGGAGAGGTCTTCCAAAGGGCTCCTATAGCCTGCAAGAGAAACTGTCTGGGGAAGGATGTCTGATGCTGTCTGAGATCTGTCTGAACACAGAAGAAGGCAACTTGGGGCCTTCTCTAACTTGAACTCAAACTTGTAACTTGGAACTTCATTGTTATTTTCTTGTAAGTAGTTACAGTGGAGAGTAAGTGCGCATGGGCTTACTTAAGCCACATCATGGGTCTACTCTTGAAGCTAAGTAAAGTCTAAAGTAAATGAACAGAAATAAAAGTAAAAGAAAGTAAAAACTGTAAATTAAAAGAAATATCCTAGTGGGGAGTGCTCACTCCCTACACCAATATGGATCTCTGCTTCTTTCTTGTTCACCTTTTGTTTTCTCATGCACATGACCTTGTTGTGTCATGACACAGAGACTTTGTGTTTGCCCTTAGGCAAATACAAAGGTGTGCCTTCACCTGGGTCACTCTGACTCAATGTGCCAGGCCTCTCTGTTTGTACTATAGAGGAATGCCTTCTTGTTTACCTTACCATGTATAGCAATAGTTGTAATTAGTAATCCCATCACCTGTGGGGTATATAAACCCCTCAGATGCAACTGGTGTAGAAAAGGGCTGTAGGCAGCCTCAGTAGTGACTCAACTACTAGATATATTGAAGTACCTGTAGGCAGCTACAAGGCATCAGTAAGTAGTCTAATGTGAATAAAGTATGTGCTTACCCTCAGTAGTGACTCAACTACTGAGGGATTAGTACCAAAAGTGTAGTACTAAGTGCGCTCTAAGCGCTTATGTAATCACATGAAGCTCGCACCAAATTAACATATCACACTGGGGTGATTCAATCTCCAACACACCCCCTGAAGCTCCACTGTGTGTAAGTAGGGGTGAAGAATATAGAACTCGAATGAAATAGTATACCAAACATTCAAATAAAAATGAGTATAATTGCTGCGACTGCAGCTTCGAGTCCGTGTGGTGTACGAGCGTTATTTGGTTGTGTTTGCCACGCCGCGTTGTGGCAACTTCCCGTTTCGGACATCCTTGTGTGGTGCGCGCATCTTGATCTTGTACCACAGTCGTGAGGCCGCCGTGTTGAATATAACGAGTTTATCGTCGTTCTGCATCCGTCCGGGAGGTATCCCCTTCTTCCAATATGTGTTAGCAACATTCCAGAGGTATTTCGAAAGGTGGCGAGGGGGCGAGATGGGCATGCTGAGTAGCATGAGGCGCTTGCAGCCTGTCTGCCCGGATTTACTGACGTTTTCAGGTTTCGTTTTCATCCGTCCGCGTCGGCGAGGGTCCCTGATGGTCCCAGGAGGGTTCACGAGGCCGTTTGGAGGCGTTTTGGGTGACGCAGGTAAGCCGTTAGGCTGTTTCGTCCGGTACTTGGTGTATCGCCTTGTATGAGCATCACATGGAGGTTCCCAGCGTTTCGTGAGTGCTCGAGATGGCGAAATGGTAGGGTTACCATCTGTATGGTCACCATGGTGCGCATGCCCTCTCGTTTGGGCATTCCCAGCATTGCTGACCTCGTTATAGCGAATGCCTATTATGCAGGACACCCCAAAAATGACTCTTGATCGTTTGGTGGGCTTCGAGACCAGCTGCAGTGGCCATATGGCGACGACAGGTGTATGGTAGGCGCTTGGCCTTGTACAAACAATGCTGACATTTTTAGATCTTGTCTTGATCCTACTGTGTCGGCGTGAGTTCCTGAGGATCCTAGGAGGATGTGAAAGGTCGTATTGAGCGAGATTGGATGGCGCAGGTGAGCCGTTTGGCCATTTGGCCTTGTGCTCGTTATCTCGCCTCATATCGCTGCTGGGAGGCAGCCGCTTGGCTATATGAAGATTCGCATCATTCCACGTTGATATGGGAGGCACCTCCCGCTGCCAATATGTATTGGTGACATTCCAGAGTTGCTTCGAGGGATTTGAGCGGAGTAGATGGAGCTGCATGGAAATACCAGCTGTATCGTGCGTGTGCCCTCTTATTCTCACTTGTCGTGCACTCCTGACTTCATTATAGTGTATGTTCACCATCCAGGATCCCCCCGCAACAAAACTAAGTCGTTTTATGGATGCTGAGAGGAGTTGAGGTGGCGGCATGAGGGCCACATGCACACAGTAGGCGTTTCGCCTTGTATGAGTGACACTGACACTTTTAGCACATGGCTCGAGTCCTCCACGATGATGCGTGCCTTTGACCATTCTAGGAATGGTGTGAACAGAGTTCGGAGGTGGCTTGGGCGGCACGGGTAGGCCGTTCGGCCGTTTCGTCTGACACGCAGCGTGCTGACACCCTCTGTCAGCTAGCATTGCCTTTCTGACTCCATGCGAGTCGACGAACTCCCTGCTATCTGCATTGCCGTGGCTGCTGCTAGCCTGCTCCCTATCGGGCTCCTTTGTGTGCCTTTCCAAATGTGGTGAGTATGGTGGCGCTCCGGTGGTTTCCATGCTGCCACTCCTTATCTCTACCTTTATCGTTGTCGAATCGATGTTCGCGCTGTCCCCCTCACTGGCTTCTGCACGTCCGTGCACCCCCATCTCCTGAATCCTCACAGGTGGGTTTTCGCATGTAGGTCGGCTATGGCATCCTTCGGGGGCACGATCTCGATCGGGCTGAGGGCGCTCTGTCTCTCGTAGCTGCGAGGACGAGTCTGGCTCTCTCTCAGGATGCTCTGGCCTAGGCCATGTCGTCTTGGCTACATGCAGCGACGGTTCGGCTATGCCGCGCTCGAGGTAGGTTACTTCTGTCTCGGATAGTGCCCACATGTGTGCCAACCTCACATTTGTGGTGGTAGCATCTGGAATTTGTGTGGATTGTTTCATCGGTAGAGTATACCGAGTCAGGAATTCGACCTGAAGCCCAGGGGGATCAGGTATGTCGCTGATTGGTCCGATTTGGTTCGCGATTCGATGACCACTTTCTGCAGGCATCTGCAGATTCACTCCAGCAGTATAGATGATTTCGGAATTTGTGGGACCGACCATGGGCATAATAGCCGTGCGGTCGTGCACTGACAGTAAGTCATGTGTCGTCATGCTCGTGTTAATGGCGATGAGCTGCTCGTCCATATCAGGTATAGCACTGGGCTTGTTCGTACGGCCGTTTGACATGTCCAAATCCATGCCATTGGGCTTGTAACTTCTCGTCACATCTGCGTCATCTTGTATGCACTGACCACTTTTGTCAGGTGCTTCAAACGCGTTCGTACATTCGCCTGGCTCCCTTTCAGTCGCAACCACAATTCCATTCACCAGTAAGTTACTTTCCACATGCCGCACGTCTACGATCTCCATCTTGGGTTCCTGGTGCCCTGTCGGGATCTCGGCGCAGTCATTTGGGAAATCTGATGGGTCCTCTTCTACTCCAGGTGTGTCTAGTGGTTTGTTGTCGCTGTCGCAAGTGCTCTGAGCACTTTCACCAGTCATGTATTGCTCGGATGACATATCATGCTGTTGCAGGGCTTCATCAACAACCTCCAGCCTCTCTGGTCTCGGAATTGAACCATAGCAGTTCTCGAGGTAGGCAAATGTTTCGTGAGGGGTATCCAGATGCATACATAGCATTAGGACTGAGTCGGGTAGGCCGGATATGATAATATGGTGGACCATAGCAGTCCATTGTTGCCACGCGTCGTCAGCGGTTTTCCAGGCCGCGATGACATCTCGTTCCTCGTCGGTTCGTGGTGTCCGTGTGGCACCATATTCCTGTAGTAACTTTGGATTTGTAGGTCGTGTTTCAGACCCATCTAGGTAACCCATCAAGCCGTCTTCAGAGATGGCCTTCAGCACCCAACTGCCGTAGGTGTGCCAGTTGCAGCCGTCTTCTGCAAGCTCAGGTTCCATAGAGTATATCCTATTACTTTCGAGTGAAGTAGAGATATTTTGTAGCAAGCTTGAGTAGCTTCTTGTTCGAGTCGACCGCGAGTTGCCTACAATAAAATTTTCCGCGCTAGGCGGGGCTCATAACCTGTAGAAAAGGGCTGTAGGCAGCCTCAGTAGTGACTCAACTACTAGATATATTGAAGTACCTGTAGGCAGCTACAAGGCATCAGTAAGTAGTCTAATGTGAATAAAGTATGTGCTTACCCTCAGTAGTGACTCAACTACTGAGGGATTAGTACCAAAAGTGTAGTACTAAGTGCGCTCTAAGCGCTTATGTAATCACATGAAGCTCGCACCAAATTAACATATCACACTGGGGTGATTCAATCTCCAACAACTGGGATTCCTTGTACTTTGCTACCAAGCTACCTACCAGTAAGGTAGAGGGATATACCTCTATAAAGTCTCCTTACTCTATTGCTTGATCATTGCTCTGCTCAAAGCAGGTATTGGTTCTGCCCCTTGGCAGATACTTCTGACCTCATATACTCAGCAAGATTTATCATTGACTCCAATAGGGAGGTAGTCAGGGGTGTCCCTGTTGACTACATTTCCATACTACTGGTCAACATATCAGGAAGAGATCTGCACCAACAGGAGTCAGGCTCATCTATTCCCTCCCCATTGGTTCACTGAGTCAGAAGGCTCACAGCACACATCAGCTTGTCACTTGAACAAGCAGATGTTAGCTAATGCTGCACAACACTAGGTGAATATGCATGTTCTGGGGTAACTTTGATTTAATGGCATTAGGGAGAATGTCCAAGATCTCATACAGGCCAATCCACTTCTTGGTCAACTTCCAGCTTTGCTGGTCTTTCAGAGAGAGATGGTCTGTAGCCAGCCAGACCTGAGACCTGACAGTATACATAGGGGAAGGGGTGCATTGTTTATCTGCCTGAGTCTTCTGATGCTGCCTAGCTTTCCTGAGTGAGTCATGAACCTCTTGGAATACCTGAAACCAAGATCTAGTGGTTGCCTCAGCTGCTTCTACCTTAGAAGTTGTCAGCTCAATGCCCATTTGTCGTGTATATGAATGAGTAACCTCAAAGGGGCACTTGCCAGTAGAACCAGATTTGGAATAATTGTACATGAACTGTGCCAAGGGCAACCAATCCTCCCATCATTCCTGCTGATGGTTTACATACATCTGAAGGTACTGTTGAATTTTGTGACAGTCTAAGCACTTACACAGACACCTGTTTTGTGGTATATGACATGGGAAATGGACAGCACCAGATCATCAAAAGCAAGTGAGATATTTTAGGACTGAGTGATCAGATCCTAGTCAGTACCACTCTATTAAGGAATCCAGCATTCCAGATTGATAGTTGGTACTGGCACTGGAAGGGAGAAAAGGCTGGCATACCTAAAGACAAGCTGCAAAGACTAGAACATGAGCAAACATGGCAGTCACCACCTATGGGGCACCCAATCGAAGAGATGGTCATTGCCAAACTCGAGGAGTACAGCCTGCCAGTCCTGGAAGGGGGAAATCAACATCAGTTTGCCTGCATCTCCAAGGACAAGTGGACCTACAAACTATATGACTATCACATGTCATTGTGCTTCAATCTCCCCTCAGAAAGACTGGAATTGCCTAAGTTCAATATCATACACTGGCATGAAAAATCACTGTTCCATGCTTGCATGGACCTGACAAGTGTTGGTGAGCCTGGTACTGATGAGTTGGGAATAAATGAACTATTCCTGATGGGAGCTGGAGAGGATGATCATGACTTGGATGAAAATATATGTATCCTGTAACATGCTTCATCTGAATGCCAACAGCATCCAAAAGGAAGATAAACTGACCTTACAGCAGAATGTGTCAGCTGCAAAGGACTTCACATGAAAGGTACCTACATAAGCTGCTGGTGGTGGTGGTACACATTAATGGACATCCAGCTCAAGCATTAATTGATACCAGATCACTGGCTGATTTCATGTCAGTGATGCTCACTGAGCAATTGAGGGTACCACACATACCTCTTGAAAAACTGCTCACTATTCAACTCGCTGTCCAAGGCTTGAGATTGAAAGTGAACTTTGGTACTAAGGTATGCTTGCAGTACCAGGGTATTGACTGTGAACAGTACTTTGATGTGATGAATCTTCAAAACTATGATCTCATACCATTCCTATATCAGCATAAGGCTATAGTTGGGTTGCACTCTCCATGAGTGGTGATCAGCAGTAGGGAACCTACTGAAATGAGAGGTGAGCAGGTGTTGATGTTGGAATCTCGTGCCACTGAGGTGTACCACAAAAGCATAGAGAAAGCATGGCAGTACTTACAAGAATTAGCAAAACTGTTGTGCTCTCAAGCTGGAGCCACCATGCTACTGCCATTTCGAGCCATCAACCATGAGATACCACTCATAGACGAAGTGAAGATCTACCCTTGGAGACCTTTGAAGTGCCCAGAAGTGTTGAGGCCACTGTGGGTTGAAAAGAAGAATGCATACTTGAGAATGGGTCGCTGGGAACTCACTGCTGCTCACAACACCTGCCCTATGTTATTAATCCTGAAGGCTGGAAACCCACCATGTCTTCATGTTGTAGTTGATCTTTGGGAGTGAAACAAGAACACCCATAAACTATCTTCACCAATGCCAGACATGGATGGCATCCTTAGACAAGTAGCAAAGAAGCCATATCAATCAGTAATTGATGGTGCTGATGCCTACAAGCAAATACATGTCATACCTGAACATGTAGAGCACATGGCTGTAACCACACCCGATGGTAATATGGTCAGCCATGTCATTCAACAGGGCAATTGTAATGTGCCAGCCACCTACCAAGCATTGATGAACCACATCTTTGGTGAACACATCAGCTCCTTCTTGGATGTATTACACCTTGATGACATCATCATCTATTCCAACAGCTTGGAAGAACACATCAGACATGTTAAGATCATGCTTGAGATTCTTACCTGAGAAAAGCTGTATCTTAGTGAAAAGAAGCTTCAGTTTATCTGCAAAGAGGTCAAAATCCTAGGAAGGGTGGTGACCAATGATAGCATAAAGATGGACCCTGAAAAAGTTGACTGCATTGTCAATTGGAAGGTTCCTACCAACCAGATGCTATGCAAGGGATTCATTGGATCAGTAGGCTACCTTGCAGATGACATTTACAAGGTGCATGTACCATTGGGATGTACCATTGGGAGTGCTTGCCAAAGCCAGTGCCAAGACTTGCCCCTTCCAATGGACATACACCAAACAATGTACCTTCAATACTGTCAAACAGTATGTCACCATGTGTGCACCTCATTGTCATGTACTGCTGGACTACAGTCCCAATGGGGATCCCATCTGGGTAATGACCAACACCTGTGGAAATGGGATAGGTGGGGTAATAGCACAAGGTCTGGACTGGAAGTTGTCCAAGGTGGCCACATTCTACTCTGCAAAATTGTCATCAGCCCAATGAAACTACCCAGTACACAAGCAGGAGCTTCTGGCTGGGGTCAAAACAATGCTGCACCATCGTGACATACTGCAGGGCACTAAGTTTACTTGGGTGACTGATCACAAAAGCCTGATGTACCTCCTCAAGCAGAAAGACCTATCTGTCCATCAAGCATGCTGGCTTGAGAAACTGGCTGAGTTTGACTTTGATATCAAGTACATGCTGGGTGAAGAGGATGTCCTCCCAGATGCCCTATCATGAATGTATGAATTTGATGCACCTGGCACTATCTACATGCTGAATGAATACCTTCACTATGATGTGGAGGTAGAGGAATCAGTAGGTCCAGAATTGAGGAAATTGTTAATCAGCACACCTGTCTATGTTGGTCTGGAGGTTCTAGCTGTCTCCCTTCATCCCTGAAAGCTGGCTCATCCCCCAATCAAGACAAGGACAGAGGCACTATCAGCCTTGCCAGTGTAGGGAGAATATCCTCCCTACTAGGATATTTTAATTATTTCATTGCTTCTACTGACTGATTTGATTTTCTTATTTTACTTTACTTGTTTTATTTAGTATTTCAACTTGTGTGCACGCATTTTACAGCTTATGTAAGCACATGTGCACTTCAAAAGCCTTGTAATTACACTAGGGAACAATAACAGCTGCATCATTAGGGATGAGAGACAGAAATAAAGATGTAGAAGCCTCAGGAGAATATTTCTCCATCCTCAGTCACTCCTTAGATGTTATCTCAGCTATTGTGGGGACTTTTAGGGCACATTTTCAGTCTTTTCACCACACTCTTTGACCTCTACCAGGCATCTCTAGCCTCCTGGGTCAAACTAGGACCCCCCTTCCAACAGGAGACTGCTATAGCCTCCTCCCACACTCCTTTCACATCAATTCTTACATCTGGAGCCCACCATGAGGGGGCTGTTTTGCCTGGTAAGCCTACTTGTCCCCCTACCTTCAAGTTTGTGCACGTGATATCTCGAGACCTGACACACCTATCCTCTCACTTTTCGGGATCCCAATTCTATTTGACGAGAGCTTGGTGTGCCAATTCTCTTGTTTCATTGATATCCCACCACCTCTAGACACCCTCTACAATGTCCCAGAGTTTGGTAGCCCTCTGCCCAGCAGTTCCTTGCCAATGCACTGCTGTTCCCCCACCCTTTGAGCTGCACATGCATTTTCTTGTGACCTGACCTGCTGAACCTCTCGTAAATTGCAGGCCCAATAGTACTCGACGAAACCTTTCGAACGGTGCCATTTTCGTCGCGTCCGCATCAGTACTTCTGGAGATATCATGCTTTTTGTGTGAAAAGGCATTCTCAGACAGTCTCATGAATATCTCAGGATTGGGTGCACGGTTTTTCATATTTCCTCATTCTCCCAATTCCTCTAGGTCCCTGCTACCACTCCCAGGGTTTTGTAGCATCGTGCCCAGCAGTTCTTCCCCAGCACACTGCCATCATCCTCCCCTGCCATAGCCTAGCTCCCTGGCACCTTTCCTTGTGCTTTCGCTCCCTCTTGAGTTGTAGGGAACCATTCCCCACTGTCTTAGAGGCAATTGAAAGCCCCTTCAAGACCTTATGAGTCACTTTGAGACCCCAGATTCTTCAAGACTCCCAGACACATTCTTGGCCCTTTGAGATGCATTCATGATGTAGATGCTTTGTTTAGACACACCTGCTTTGTTTGTAACATATTCCAGACATATACCACAAGGCTGCATATCTGAGAGTTGAGCTTTGATTCACACACAGTGACTAGATTCAGTTTTTAGTGGTCAAGACCACTTCATGATGTGTATAAAAGACCCCTATGCCCTCCCTGCTTGTTTCATGTACAAGGACTCCTTGCCCAACCCCCCATAGACATTCGAGGTCACATCGAGAGGACCCCAGCCCCTTTGTTTTATCTCTCAAGACTAACTGCAGATGCTCGAGGCTCATGTCTACCCTCGTAGCCATTGTCAATTATCAACTACAACATGATATACATTTGTTTAGCCTTTGTATATACTATTTGTGATGGAAGAGGCATGTGGACCAGCTCAAGCCCCACTGGCATCACACCTGGAGTTCTCAGGGCAGGTGCAGGACCTGCCAGGTTACCTCAAGGATGTAGTGGAGCATGATAAGGCCCAGGGGGCAACAGATACCTTGTCACTCATCCAGTTTGCTATTGACAGAGCACCACCCCACACTGGAAAGCTCTGGAGCTACCTTGTGGCCAGTGCACCAATCTTTGAGCAATGGGAGAATTTCAAGGCCCTTGTAACTGTCCAGTACCCTGAGATTGAGCCAGTCGAGGATGTCCTCAAGTACTTTGAAGAGTTCTACACCTTCCTCAAGGGGACTCGTCACAGTGAGCTAAGCTTGGTTGCAGCCCTAGGGGACTACCTTCATCATTTCCAGGTCTGGTTCTTGGCCCTGGTGAATCAGAATGTTGTGGAGCTGAGCCATCAAGCCCAGCTATTCCTTCAAGGCCTCCCACTGCCAGTCAAGTCTGAGGTCTTGAGGAGGCTCATGTTGAGGTACCCCCTGTTTAGGTTGGGCTACCTATGGCCTATCGAGGTCATTGTTCATGTTATGAAGGAGGTTATCAAGGATGGGGTAGGCTGCTCTGCCCCTCATCTAATTTTGAAGAAACCCTCATCAGCCCTCGAGTCTCTCAAGGAACCCTCTTGGTACTTGTGCTTGCCCTTGTTCAGTCACCACTCAGATGCCCCTGCGGAGTACTCTTGGTCTAGTTCTAGAAGATGCTCCCAGGGAGAGGCACACTCCAGCATGAAGCTCCCCTCTCATTCCACCTTTGAGGCATCCCCTTGAACTTCAAAGAACCCCCTTCCCTCACCTGAGCTCACTTTGAGCAGCTCATCTCCTTGCTGAGTCACTTATGCAGGCTCATGGCACACTGTGGTTCAGCCACAGCAGTGTGTCCCAGATAAGCAGGCCAGTGACTTAGCCTCAAACTTGCTTTGTAGCTCAAGAGAAGATCAATGGATGCATGCACACTCAGTAGGTGGTTTAGAGCACTTGAAGGTTTGTTCCCCTCACCTCAAATCTACTTTGAGCAAGCCTTGTGACCCTCACCTTGAAACCTCTTCAAGGACTCCTTTGAAGCTATTCTCAGATCTTGAGCCCCCCCACCAAGCCTTGTTCCTCCTTCAAGAGGCTGTGACTGCAACAGAGAAGCCTTCCCCTACCACCTCTGAGTCATGTTCGAGAGTGTCAAGTGGAGTGACACCCCCTCAAGAGTGTGCAGGTTCAAGCAAGCCATCCCCAGTCTTTTGAGACTTGAGGTGCCAAGTGCAGCCTTGAGGGCCTAGTTTCTGTTTCTTCTGTGGTTGAGAAGGACATAGGTGGGGAAATCCCTTGTGAGGCACTTGGGCTCACCCTCCAGGCTTGTTTGGACTTCTGGGCCCTTGCTCATGGCCCAGGAGGAGTAGCTACTCAGTTACTGTCTCCCCCTTCGAGCTCTGAGTCAGCCCTGCCCCTTGCCTGCTCCTGTTTTGATCCCAAGACTACCCCAGAGCACCCTTCGAGTTTGAGAGCCCCTGCATCCCCCTCAAGAGCAACCCAGTCACCTTTGAGCACCTCCAAAACCCTTGATAGGCCACTTTGAGGCTTTGAACCAGGCCTGAGTCAAATCCTGAGGCTCGTCATAGCCTCTTGAGGGCTCATTTCCCCCTCTCGAGCCCCTCCTGCCCCTTTGAGCCCAATCCTGCCCCCAATTTGATCCCAAGGCTCATTGGAGCCTCTCGAAGGTGTGTTCCCCCCTCACACAGCTCTCTGTCCCCCTTGAGTTGCCTTTCAAGGCCTGTCCAGGCTTGAGGCTGGTCTTGCCTTCAAAGCTACTCCCTCGAAACCCCTCATTGCCCCTCAATGCCACTCTGGCACCCTCTCCTGTGGGTGTTGGGACCCTTTTCATTGGTATTTTGTTTATTTTATGGTCTCTTTCATCATTGAGTTCGCATTTTTTGAGTTTTGACTTAGAGTTTTGTTTTGAGGATAGCCCTCATCTTCCTATACATTACAGCTCAGTATGTGATGACTGGGGACAGTCATTCTTTAAAGCCACCCTCAGATGTAGGGAGAATATCCTCCCTACTAGGATATTTTAATTATTTCATTGCTTCTACTGACTGATTTGATTTTCTTATTTTACTTTACTTGTTTTATTTAGTACTTCAACTTGTGTGCACGCATTTTACAGCTTATGTAAGCATGTGTGCACTTCAAAAGCCTTGTAATTACACTAGGGAACAATAACAGCTGCATCATTAGGGATGAGAGACAGAAATAAAGACATAGAAGCCTCAGGAGAATATTTCTCCATCCTCAGTCACTCCTTAGATGTTATCTCAGCTATTGTTGGGACTTTTAGGGTGCATTTTCAGTCTTTTCACCACACTCTTTGACCTCTACCAGGCATCTCTAGCCTCCTGGGTCAAACTAGGACCCCCCTTCCAACAGGAGACTGCTATAGCCTCCTCCCACACTCCTTTCACATCAATTCTTACACTGGACACATCTAACAGGACTCCTGCAACAAAGTCAGCAACATCAACTTCCAAGGCTTGAAACAAGGTGGTCACTGATTCACCATCTGATATGATACAGGCTGCCCCCCAAAAGCAGCAATACCAGTGCCAGCCTCCACTGCCACCTGCTGAAACTGGTAGGCCCAAGACCAGCACTGAATTTGCTAGTCAGATGAAGAATTGGTTCATTCTGCTGGGACCAGGTGAATGAATGAAGGGGGGAAAGGATGGAAAACATACCTCAATTGCACCCACACATGCAGGAGACATGCCTCAGGACACATGTACTGATGACATTGATCACATGAAGACCATGAATGACTCACTGCTGGATGCATGTGATGTAAGACCCAAGTGCAGAACTCACATACTGCTTGTAGTCTACCCAAATAATGAAGGATTATTAGAGGCTGCAAAGGACAGATATCACCAAGATCCATTCTTCAAACAGATTGTTGACAATCCCAATGCATTTAAGAATTTTGAAGTCACACCTGACAGATTTGTTCAACTAAAACTGCCAGATCGAATGGTATTCTCTGTCCTGGACATAGAAGTAAATGGTAGAAAGCTAAGGGAAATGGTAATCGACCAAGCCCACTCACTACTCACTCACTTGGGTGCAAAGAAAACCACATCCTACATAAGAGAATTCTTATGGTGGGATACTATGGTAAAAGACATAACAGATTTCTGTATTTTGTGTTGGACCTGTCAGTGAAGCAAACCTCCAACACATAAACTGTTTCGGTTGCTGAACCAATTACCCATTCCATCATGACCATGGGAAGTGATTGGCATGGACTTCATAGGACCACTGCCTGAATCAAAGGATTGAAATGGTAAATATGATTCTATAACAGTGATTATTGACTTGCTAACATCTATGGTACACATTGTACCAAGTAAAACCATGTACACTTCTCATGAAATTGCAGAATTGATGTTCACTGAGGTATACAAGTATCACAGTCTACCCCAAGTGATAATTAGTGACTGAGACATTCTGTCTACAAGCTTGTTCTGGGCTCACCTCAACAGACTAATTGGCATTAAGCAAAAAATGTCCAGCATATATCACCCAGAGACAGATGGCACTATGGAGTGCACTAACCAAACAATTGGCCAGATGCTACATAGTTGCATTGGCCCAAATCAGAAGGATTGGGTGTCAAAATTGCCTGCCATTGAATTTGCAATCAATAATGCTACATCTGAAATGACTGGGCACTTGCTCATGTTCCTGGAAACCAGTATGTAATCTCTTCAAGTTGTGGACATTTACACCAAATCTTGTAGGCTCTGCCAACATCCTTAGAGGATGACATGGACATGGAATTACCAGAGCTTGCTGCTAGAGCCCATGAGGGACAGCCAAAGCAAACTGCTGGAAGCTCAACCCTACACATGTCTATGCAACAATCACTGTGCTATTCAACACTGCCATGCACACCAGTGCAACCCTCATCTTCACCGACCCAACCACAGCCCTGGACATCACTAACTATGGCCAATGTAGATGCGATCAAATGTATCAGGAGAGGTCGAGGGACCTCCAAGTGAACACATCTTGTTGGCATGCTGATTGATGTAAGTATCACCTATATGCATACATGTCAAGTCAGCAGGCTACTTGATGCTAACCTGACACACAAAACAGGATGATAATGATAATGGGACTGGAAGGCCTTCAGGACCTGAGCTTAGACCAGACAATATCTCTGTTACTGAGGATGATGATGATGATACTAGGAACCCTATCATGTCTACATCTGAGTCAGTAATGGAGAATGCAATTGCTGAAGGCTTAGCAACAGTGCTGCATAACATCCTTCTGAAAATCAGTGGTACACTACAGCCCTTCCCAAATCATAGGTGCATGCCACATCATAAAAGGAAGGAAGATAGGGAGGTGGCTCTGGAGAAAGCTACAGAGCCCAGTCACCATCGTGATTTCATCCTGGTAGGTGTTTCCATCCTGAAGTTTCTGTCACTGATAATTTGTTAGGCTGAGGTCCATCACCTGTTCAAGGTGAGGCTTTATATCACCCAAGATGTTGACTTCATCACTCATAAGCCAGCCTCTGTACATGATGTTCATGCCTACAAACATGAAGATGGTCTGACACCTGATGAGAACACAATTGCATTTGATCTTTCACAAAACTATTCATCCCCATGGAATGCTTTTCTACTTGAGTTACTTCTTCAGGAGTTGCAGTCATGCTGCAGGGAGGAAAACTGGCCAATTAAGAAATCAGATAACTATATCAGAGAGATTCTGAGGGACTGCTACAAATGCTTGCATACAATCTGGAGGAATGCACAGCCTAAAGTGGCAGCTACAGGTCACCTTGAAATGCCAGGTGAGGTTGAAGCTTGTCTAATCAATGAGTGGACACAGGCCAGCAAGGAGAGTAGACAGGCGACCCACCATTGCAATGTAGGCCTGCCCAAAAATTTTAATCAAGCATATGCTAACTACCTCTTAGAAATACAAGCACTGAAAATTGATTCTTAATCACATTGCTGCCCTCAAATCTGACACCTATGATGACAATTTACCTAGCTGGCAATGGCTTGGACACCTCATCAGGACCTTAGGCAAGCATGGCATGAGCTCTGAAGAGAGTGCAGTGGAGAATGGAGTGGAGAATGTTCTCTGTGTAAAAACCATGAGCTGGTGTTGAAACATTGACTGCAAATTAGAAATCATGGATCTACAGCATATGGTTGACATTGACATATTTTCCCCACAGGGTTTGTGCCCCCTACATAGGATACATGCAACCAAAAACCCTACAACTAAGCAGGATGCTGTTAAAGGACTACTGCTTGCCTTATATGATGGTGCTTGGATTGCCAGCCTTACTGAATGGCAGAAGGAATCACTGGAGATCTCAACTGCACCATTCCCTTGGATGAAAGTAGCAGTTGTGTAAATGCTCTACTTCCATTGATTTGGTGAGCCTCCCTAGTTTGCTATTTGTTATTGTACCACTTATTTGTGTGAAGATTGGTTATGCAGGTTGGATCAATTGGTTGAACATGTTGTATATACTAGTATGCCTACCAAGGCACTAACTTGGGGAAGCTGGTGGTAGGATTTATGTAAATAGCAGAATTGACTTGTACAATACCAATGGCAATAATTTTACTTGACAGCAGGAGTCTGATGATTGCACCACCATTGGGTGATCAGTGGGCAATTCATTTAATCTGTGGACAATACATGAAAATTGATACTAATTTTGTACATGATTTCCCTTCAAATTTTGACTGCTTGCCTATTGTTTGCAAGTATTTGGAGTTTTCACCCCTGTTCCTGCCCTGAATAAACTTCAAGTTTAGTCCAGTCATGAACCTGAAGGCAAAACTTGAAGTTTTCACATCCATATTCCTGGTGCTAAAGCTTCACATTTATGACAACATTTTCACCTAGGCAGCATGACCATTTCCTTGTCAAGTTTTCACCTTCATTTTTTTGACCAACAATACTTCAAATTATGCCAGTGCACAAATGTCAGGTTAAATTTATAATTTCTGATTCACATTTCCCATGACATTTACACCTGTGCTAAATTCTGCTAACCACATTGTGTTACCTCACTGTGCACTGTGACACTGTGACACTGTAGGTAGGCTGTGACATCACTGTGGCACTGTGGCCTCTGTGCCAAAGGATGGTTTTGTTGATGATGGCTCCATGCATGATGAGCCCACTTGACCAGTTTGGAATGCTGCCAGTTGGTCACATGAGTCATGTGATATGTCAGGGGCAGTAAACTGAAAAAAAAAGTTGTGCACCACAAATATTATTTTATGTGTGGAAAAAAAGTGCAGTATACCCAAAAAAAATTTTACATCAAAAAAAGTGTATCATAATGTTACAGATGCAGCACCATAGTGTAAATTAGCAAGTGTAAACTAGAAGTGACCTATTTCATGGCACGCTACTTCGATGGTCCCTCCCAACAATTCCTATAGAGCAAAATGCATATTTGAGTTTTCCCGTCTGACCTTTTGAGACCCGTGATAATTGCATACACCTCCAAGCATGTGCTATCATTAAGAGTGGTTGCCGTTTTCCGCTACACTTTATGAGTATTAAAATACACACATCGGGAGAAGTAAACGAAAAAAGTCGAATAAAGACGATAACCTACGGAGCCAAGCAGAAGAAAAAAGAAAGGCGGAGGGGTGAAAGAAGACACGACGAACGGCTAAAACAACCGATAGTGAATCCACGTCTGCAGCAGCATCGTCCAAATACTCATCCAGCACACCAAGCAGCTCCCGAACCAGAGCGTCCCTGTTCCACTCCTTCCGGTGTCGCCAGACACAACCAAGACATATCGCACGAAGCTGTTCGAGCATCTCCACTGAAAACTGGTCGGTCTTGGACGTCAGTTGGTACTGGAGAGTCGACACAAGCTCCTCGTCGACGTAGAAATCGGGGAGGGGCGTAGGCGGACGTGAGGGTTCTCGTGGTGGCAGGGACACGACCATCGGTTCTGTACTCGGCTGAAAAGGTGCAGGATCGACAGAGGAGCGTACTGGTGTCCGTGGGGGAGAACGTGTTGTAGGCGTGGGTCGGCGGTACGGGAGCTCGTTGCTCTATTGTTGCTGAGGTAGTGGGAATGGACTCGGCGTAGGGGTGGGGTTACGACTAAGGGAAGATGCACGTGTGTCTCCGTTGAGCAGACGCGATATGGACATGGTCGGTATTTTTTCTGGCTGAGGCTGTATTGGACCGGCGACCAGGAACGGATTTATGCTATCCTGACTCGACGATGTGGACTGATGATAGTCGATGGCCATCGCGTCCGGTCCAAGCCCATTCTGGATGACGTGCGGACGTTGTGGGTGATAATCGCGCGGTTGTCGTGGTGGTTCTGCCGAAACAAAAGTAGACGTCGCGTCTTCCTGAACCGGTTGACCCCCATTCGCGAACCTGACGACAGGCGTGTTTCGTTGCTGAGAAGGCCCAATCATATCGATTGGATCGTGGTCGCCATCCTCGCTCGATACCGTCCGTGGCCGTTTCTGCTGCCTAGGAGTAGTACCAGACTCGACCCTGTCCTTGTCGTCTCCAGGACCTGCGTCAGGTGACCCGCCCGACATCTCGCCGGCAGACCGTGCCCGCTTCAGCCGTCTCTCCAGTTGGAGTGGATCCGTGATCTGAATTTCGGGCTGCTGTCCATTATGCCGTGCACTCCTACGCGTTCCGGGTGCGTACGTGTCATTCCCATTCACGGTCCCACTCTGCTCACCACCATTCCCGTTTTCCCTCTCCTTTTCCCTTTCCTTCTTTCTCTCCTCCCTCCTCTTCCGTTCACGTACAGCCATCCTCCGATACTCCACCGCAAACCGTGGATCAAACTCCAACACCGACATCTTCGCCGCCGTCAACATCGCCTGCGCCTTATGCAACCTATCCCCGTCTACACGCGCATACACCGTCGCATTGTGGACCATCTTCCGGATGTCGTCTAGGAAATCTTGAGGCGTGAGGTACTTGTCTTTGTAGAGATCAAGGTGCATCCGTTCGAGATCCATATCGTAGAGTAGGGGGAGTTGGTGAACGGTGGGCTGCGAGTCTGGTTGTTGCGGTTGCGGTGGCGGTGGTTCGGAAGTGTCAGGTTCGTCTTGGGGTTGTTGCGGCTGTCCTTGGTGTGGTACCTGCGATGACGACTGCGCCTGGTTGACTCGAAGACGGCTGCGACGATGGCGGCGGTAGTTGCAACTGGGCCTGGGCCTGACCCTGGGGCAGCACTGGATGGTTTGGCGGTACCACCGGTAAAGACGACGGCCCCCCAGGCATATGCACATCATCATGATAACGCTCGCCACCGCCTGCATCCCCAACGATCCCATTCACTTCGTGAGGATGATGGTGCACTTCCTGCACCTTCTCATTCGTCACCTCGACGATCCCATCCATACCCTGAGTTACCACGTTCGAAGCCACGATCTCAACTTCTGTCACTCCACCTGTACCACCAGCATGATCAACGGCTGCAGTAGCAGTAGTCGTTGCCGGAATAACAACAGCATCGAAATCGTACTCTTCCTGTGTACAATCTGTCAGCGATAACCCAATCACGTCAAAACGAGAAAAGCGAAAGGCCAACTCTCACCCTAGCCCTCTTAGTAAACCTCTTAAACTTCCTCTTCAAATCCGTCAGGATCGGTCCCAACCGGTACTTGAGCACCGTCATAACCTTGCGATCGTTCTCCACCTGTAACGCCAACTCCGCTGCACTGGGTTGTCTCGGTTCGGGTGGAGGAGCCAGCGGAAGGACCTCTAGCACGCGTTTGCGCCGTGCAATCCCATCTGGGTATGCATTGGGTGGACGACGGATGTCAGCGATGAGTGGGGCGAAGAAGGCTTCGCGAGATGTAGATGTGGTCGGGTCAAGTGCGATACGGGAACCACGAGTGATACCAAACCAACTTTTCACGTCTTGAGGTAACGACGACAAAGGACCATCTGCGACAGCGAGAAGTAACACAGGATCGGTCGGTGAGAGGGACTCGAGCATCGCGCGTACGGTCGAACGTGTCGTTTTGGATACGGCGGTGCACCAACTCGAGAGAGCCGGTATGTATATAACAGAAGGTGGATGTCGTTTGGCTTCGACGAATAGCTGGACGATAGCTGCCTCGGGTGTCTGCAGCGTGTTGATGGAATTATTTCACTCGTCGAAGTAAAAAAATCATACCCTTGTTGAATCACCCATCAGTGTTCCCAAATCCAACGTCTGGATATGACACCCTTCCAAATGATACAACGCTGCTGCACCGATATGGGCTTGACCCATCGCAGCTGGACCGTGGATAACTACGCGTGGTCGGTAAACGCGCATGGTTTCCATTGCTGTTGTCCGTTTTTTAAACAGCATCAGTTCACCACGAGCAACAGAGAGAAAAGGGTACAATACAGAAAGTAAAACACTCACACTGCATCAGCATTTCTCTCGCCAATGCGTCCTCTTCCCCGGTCCGATCTTCCCACTCGGCCTCCTGCAGCGCCGACCGCTTCTTCTTCGGCACCGGCAGAACTCTGTCGATCGCAGATTTGACTCGCTCGAGGGCATCTCCAAGGAGGGGGGCGAGGTGGGCGGGGGGAGATGCCGATATGGAAGTGGAACGTGCGGAGGGAACGAGTTCTGTTGTTGGTGGAGAGTGGATAAGCAAACTAATGGAGAGACAGAGCGAACTTACTCGGAATTGCAATCATAAAATCTCGCAATGACACGCCGATGGTCTCCGGCTTGAGCAACAGTCGATCGTTCGACTGATAGATCTGCGGGTACCGTCTTTGTATCGCATTCAGGGCAGCTTCCGTGTAGAGTGCCTGTCATCACGGATCACGGGGGTGAGTTCCCACTGTACATACGACCCACTCACCCTCAGATCAACTCCACCATACCCTTTCGTCATTCTCGCCAGTCCCTTGACGTTCTCAGTCCCCTTCTCCCCCTCCCAATTTTCCCACTTCCGGGTCATAATACCCAAGATCCTTTCTCGCGCTTCTACAGTCGGCAGAGGGAAATAGAACTCTCCGTCAAATCTCCCAGGTCTTCTGAGTGCTGGATCGACTGCATCCGGTCGATTAGTCGCGCCGATCACGATCACCTGTCCCCGTCCATCCATTCCATCCATCAAGGCGAGAAGGGTCGATACGATCGATGCGTGGATCTGATCTTGTTTGGAAGATCGGACGGGTGCAAGGCCGTCGATTTCATCGAAGAAGAGACGCAGTTGATGTTCTGCTTCACGGACCCATTTGGGGAGACAATCGGCCCCTTTGCGCATGAAGAAAGCTGGAAATGCGTGTTAGTGCGTGTATGCGCTAGTTAGTACAAGAACCCACATATGCCTTTGCCATTCGATCTAGTACTTGCCGCGAGTGCCCGCGCCAGCAACGTCTTACCAGTACCGGGAGGTCCATGGAATAGTACACCGCGCGGTGGAGTGAGCCCAAAGCGCTGGAATACCTCGGGGTAGAGGAGAGGGAGGAGCGTCATTTCCTTGAACGCGTGTATGTCTATGTCGTGGTCAGTGTGTGATGTAAACGTAGTGGTGGGGGGATGTACGATCGTCAAGGCCGCCTACTTCGTCGAACGTCACGTTCAGGTTGGTGCCCAGCGGGTCCGCGTCGCCCAGGGCTACACACCGTCTAGACCGAGTGAAACGCGGCCTGAAAGCAAATCACACACCTGATTCGCCTATTTTACCCAGGTTAGGAGTTCCTGCAGTCGCAGCTGCAAAGTCGCTAGGTAGTAGCCCGGCAGCAGACATGGCGCCAGCACCCAACAGTGCACCGTCACCAAAGTTCTTTCTGGGAGTTCTGAGGGGAACGTCCGAGTCCTAAAGGTAGTTTAATGTGAGTACAGAACATGATATTTGGACGAACCGAGTGGTCAGCGGATAAGGGGATGCCCATCCACCTGCTCAGCTCGGCCCCTGAAGCGCCCCACGCTGGGCCTCGCTTCTTCCCACCTCTTCCGCCTGCACTACGACTCCCCGGTGAAGGAGGTGGCTTGAGTTCTTCGAGAGGGGGTGGTACCGCGTAGTTTATCTTGGTGCGTCGACGGAGTGCATAAGGTCTACCGTCTTGTTCTGCTTCCAGCTCACCTTCGGCATCAGGGTCCGGTTCGCCCTCTGCATCTTGGTCCATTCTAACGTCCGAAGATGTGCGTGGTGCGTTGGCTAATGAACCTGCTGCGTCCGAGGACGAGCCATCAGATCCTGGGTCCACATAGCCGTCGTCGAGTTCGGCAGCTGAACGACGTGTGTTTCGAGTGGAACGCTTATGTATGTTGTTCTCGGACGGTGGCAGCAGCTGAAGGAATATATCGCAGAGGTTGCCTGGATATGCGGCCGCTTAGCATTTTGGGTGTAGGCGGCGGAGGTGGTTTTTCGTCTCTGGGGGAAGGAGTAACCCTTGGACTCTTCCTCGTCAGACACGATGAAATCAGAGAATTCCGTCTTGCGTTTCGATGATTGCGAGCGTGTGGCGCGTCGAGGTTGCTGGTCGTCCTCGTCCTCGTCGACCTGGTGGCTGCGATGAGCACTGTGGACGAGATGGTTGTCGTTGCTGAAGAGGTCGGATGGGTCCTGCCTGTCCTCCGACTGAGCACGCTTGATGCGAGGACCGCGACTTGTCTGAGCGCGTGAGAAAATGATGTGGCCGTGCCCTTCCTGCCGTCCAAACCGGCCTGCCATTCTGCAGCAGTGCACACCCCAGGCATAATTCAGTAGCAGATCAAGCTGATTCCCACACGGCACACATACTAAGTTTACAACTTCATGAGTGTGTTGTACTATGTTGCAGGCTTACTGAAATCTAAAGTTTGAGTAAGGTTTCTGTGATGTACAAGTTCAAAAATCTAGTACATGTCACCAACATTCCAGATCCCAACAGGAATCCTAAGTTCCATATGTGTACCAACTGTTTTCTTAGTTGACTGAAAACCTAAGTTTCATGTGTGAACCACATAAACCAGAAGAGTAATGGAGAACAAAGTCATATATGGAGAGCAGTAAATCCAATGCAGGTACAATATACTTAAAACCAAGCAAGTTGATACATTACAGGCAAACTAACTGTTGGACATGTTGTACCTGAGTCGCTACACAAAGTGAATTTCCTATATCAGACAAGCAGTGAATATGTCATGACTTGGTATGTCATGAAGGTCATGGTTTCAGTGGCAGTCCATCCTTTGTTTTGTACACCAGTTGCATGCTGATGAGTGGCTGGTGTTTTGTGTTTCAGTCGCTAGCCAGTGCAGCCCCCAGCCTCAATGAAACTTAAGATATCAGCAATGTGTTGGCATGTGCTGGCCACTGGAGCTGGAGCTGGAGCTGCCCCACTGAACTGTGCTGCAGCATAACTGGAAGTGGACAAGTGCTGGAGTGCTCAGTGGCACAATTCATCACTGTGGCTCAAACAATTTTACAAACATACATGACGCTCTAATGGAATCACAGCTACAAGTCTTTCATCTTCCAGACTACCAGGGTAAGATAATGGTATTCTCAGGGTGGGTAGAAATGTAATTAGGATGGGTGCAAGTACAATGCTGGATTCTGGAATGATTGCAATTTGTATGGACATTATGTGGAAGTTGATTAGCAGCAAGCATAGCACAAACAGAAAGGTTGGACTCACAGTAGCCAGAGAATGTGTAACTGACAGTGCCATCAGTGTCTCTCCATTGTGGTCCAGTAAATGGGCCCTCTTCAGACCTGTCACATACAGATTTGAGGTTGAGATGAGTGGCATGAGGCCAAGCAATGATTGAGCTATCCAATATTGATTTGCTGAATCTTGAGTGGCTCAACTCTACAACTCGGGCATTCGTGTGGCAGGACCATGACTGCTAATGCTACAGCACCATGGGGATTCCACTGTCTTTGTAGGTTATGGTGTGGTGTTGGCAAGCAGAGATGGAATGGAACAGTCACCAATGTTGTATCGTTCGAGGTGGTCACAGAAGATGATTTGCTTGCCCAAGTACCTGTGGGGATGTACAGGATTTAGGCTATGCCATCTCACATAGATGGAGTATGTACATTCATAATGGCATGGTTGGGGAGAAGGGTAACAAGGAAAAAAAAAAAAAAAAAAAAAAAAAAAAAAAACATTGCACATTGGAGGATCTGTTGGTGCTGATTCCCTTGAGGAATCCACCTCAATTTGCCATGGATTTGCAGCACACAGACTTTATGGTCTCGATTTTGGCCAAAGCAGCGAAGTGTTGTTTGTTCCCAGAATCCAATTGTATGGTTTGTGACCTCTGAGATGGGAATGTCAACAACAATAATGCCCCTATGGAGTGACCAACATATGATGCACTCTGCAGCATCTCTGGCCCCATCATCCGAGCCTTACTCTTTTCATCAAGTCCTGTTTTGCGAGAGGAAGACAAGAATGACAACAGCAGCTGACAGTCTAGAGGTGAAGGAGTAGTAGTTTACTCAGATTTGCACAGAATTGTCATACTGCAGATCAATCTCCATATATATTTGTCATACAATATTCACAAGTCCTTGTCTGAGGAGATTAAGAAGTAGGCAGTAAAGTCTTCCACTGTAGAATCCTCCACAATATTCAGTCCTCATCTAAGCTCATGTGCAACAGTTGGGAGGTAAAGTCTTCAACCATAGAGTCCTTGCCTTCGGTGTCATCATCACCTTCCTCCAATTCAGTGGAAATATCATCACCATTGTCTACCTGCATTCCAGAAGAGGTAGCACCAGCAGGTGGTGGAACAACATTTTCTAGAACTTGATCAGTTAATGCTCACATGGATGAAGTCAAATATGACCTTACCTATATCTTTCCACTCTCAAAATTGTATAGTTTGTTCACTTGGGCTTTCAATTTCCTTCTTTCACTAGGCAGTAAAGACATCAGCCAGCTTTCCTTATAGCAATTAAGTGGCAGCCCCAGGGGTGCCACCACATCCTCATTGACAAAGTCACTTGGTATATGCTGCCTTGGCTCTTGACTGCAAATGGATCTGTGCCCAACTCTGGGGTGGCAATTGGAAATGATCATGGAGTCTATAGAGCACATAAGATTGGCCAGTTCTTTGCTGCACCAAGCAGGGGATATCATCTGATAAACTTTCTGCCCCTCTAAACCCATATCCAACTCATCTGAGCTGACACCTTGAGATCCTATTAACCACATGAGATCATTATGGATGACAAGTCTATCATTGTTCATGATGCAGTCTGCCTGGCTGGTATAGAGCTTTGGAACATGAAAGATAAGTGAGAGTAAGTAGGAATGATCGATGATGTACCCTTGTTTTGTGCATGCTATGAGCAGTGCTCCTCAGTCTGGCATGATGGACCTCTTGCAACTTCTTTGAGTTAGCATACACATCCTTGACATAGTGAAGGTGAAGGAAGAGGGACAGCTCAATGTATTCCAACTGCAGGAAGTGAGCATCCAGAGGTGTTGGAAAAGAATACCATTTGCTCCCCTCTACTTTCCTCTTGAAGTCCTTGGCAAATATGTGAATAGCCTCTGTATTGAAAGGCATTCAGCGAGAACACAATAGATCGATATGGAAGTTGTTGGGAGTGATCTTGATGCAGCCCAGGTCATGCCTGTTGAATGTGAGAATTTCATCATCTGAGGGGGGTGGTGGCAGTTGGTCTAGGCAACTATAGTTGGTGATGTGCAGCAATCACAAGAAGTGTTTCTGTATTGATTGCTGATGGAATGTGAGTTATCTGGAGATTACAGAGAGTAGAGGCATACCCAGTGCAAAGATGGGAGAGAAAGGAGTGTGGGAGGAGACTAGAGAGTCTCCTGTTGGAAGGGGGGTCTCAGTTTGACCCAGGAGGCTTGAGTTGCCTGGTAGAGGGGTCCAAGAGTAGAGGAAAAGACCAAAAATGCGCCCCAAAATTCCTAGAGAGACTGAAGAAAACATTTATAGCACATCAGGGGACAGAGAAACAAAAGTCCCTGTCTCTGCTCTATAATTCTGGCTTTTTTGTCTGTAGTAGTGCATCTATTATTCCTCTAAGTATGTACAGTGCTCTCGAAGTGGTTGCACAGGCTTACATAAGCCAAATGCATGCAAACACAAAGTAAAAAAAACAAAAGAAAGAAGAGAAAACAAATCAGTAAGTAAAAACAGTGAAATAAAAGAAATATCCTAGTAGGGAGGATATTCTCCCTACACTAGAACTTGGTGTGCCCAGGTTGGCCATGATATCTCTCTTCCAATGGGGGTTGCTTGCATTGTCAAGACAGCCTGGATGCTATGGGTTCATTTTGCACCTGTGAACTTGCCTGAGTGCTGCCACTGCAAGCATTTCACAATTTTTCTTCAGAAAACATGCTGAAAAAATTGAAGAAAGTGATACTCTTTTTTGACAGCTGTTTTCAAAGAGAAAAGGCAAAGATAATATTTTCTTTTCTTTGCATGACTTTTTAGAAAACATTGATTGATGGTAATACCCATTAGCATAGAAGCTAATCAGCACTACAATCAATTCATTTTTTTGCACAGAAAAGACAAAGAAAACAAAATATTATATTTGCATTTTTTATGTGAACACAGTCCAAATAAAAGAGTATCTCTTCTTTCCATTTTTTCAACATTTTGGCAAGAAAAATTGTGAAATGCTTGCTGTGCACTGGACCCCAATTTGCTGTAAAGAACCTGGTGATTCAGCTCTATCAATCTGTTAAATTCCATGTGCAGTTGCTTCAGATCTTCTTTGTGTGCCTCAGAACTTGCATTCACAGCTGCAATCAGCTCTGACATCTGGGTGGACATCAGTGAAAAAATGGGGCCCATGCCAGAGTCCACCATTGGGGTCTAGATCAGTGTGCATCATATATTAAGTAGTAGGTCATAAGTATGGACATAGACTTTGCAAGGTCCCAACTTACCTCTTGTGAATTGTTCATTGCCTGCTTCCCCTTCCCTCCATCAGCTTCTTGTGGTTGGTTCATTTCACGGGCACTCACAGCTTGCAGGTTTAAGATGCTCTGGGATGTGGGGACCAACTGTAATCAAGGTGCTGGAGGGAGTGCACCCTGAGCCATAATCAGTCCCTGAGTGAGGCCTACTGAGTTGTGGGTCAAATGTTGGTTCAGCTGGCTACCTTGGGGTGTAGAAGCTGGCTGCTGGGGCATGAATTCCAGAAACACTGGGGCCAGGTGTGCTTGGTCAGTAGCAGGATGTCAAGAACCTCCAGTGCTCCCACCTCCAGACACAAGGCACTGAAACACAGGGACAGATGGGACAACAGGTTGCCCCCTGGGGCTGTCACAAACTATGGCAGGCCACTGGTATGGCTCTATGAGGTCTCCAGGCACATGATGGTTTAACCAAGGGCCAGAATCTATGATGCATTGATGTAGTTGAAACTGGGAACTTCACACCTCCTTGAATTGCATGAGACCAGCAGTTTGACTAGTCTTTGGATTCTGTCCCATCCAGGTATTGGCCATGGTGCCAACAGGGGTAAAAGGAGTGTACACAGGATTGCTAGGGGCCATGGCAGTCATTGCTGAGTCAACCTGCAAGTGCAGGAAGCCAGAGGAAACCATCGCAAGCACATTTTGATATGGAAGGGAGTCATTCAGTTGCAGCTGATGAGGATGATGGTTTATTGACACTGGCAGAGAACCACTTCCCATAAGAAGTCCAGGTGCCAAAGGTTGGTCTTGTGAATGTCTTCTGGTGTCAGCATGTACATTCAATGGACAGGGAAAACTAGTCCCTCCTGTGTTACCAATGGCAGACTGCAATGGCCTACTGATCAGTAAGAGTCAACTGATAAGACCACAGCTCCTACCAGGTTGTCAGAAATGGGTTGTAAATGCTGGTTTGACTGAAAGAGGAGCAGAAAACAAGCAAAACTCCTAAGGTCAAGCCACCCATGGCCCTCAGCGTCCACTGTATTCCTGCATGACACAAGTTATATAAGCATCTTCAGTGTCTCATAGTAAAAGGAGATCTCTCATACCAGAGCTGCTGAAATGCTGATGGTGAAATCTGTAAACTGTCAAAAGTGGCCACAAGGACATGCTGATAAGCTACAAGCCCCTTGTGGCCACCCATTACCTTGAAATGGCAAAACCAGTCCCACACATCACTTGGAATAGAGTTGGTGTAGGGAGAATATCCTCCCTACTAGGATATTTCTTTTATTTCACTGTTTTTACTTACTGATTTGTTTTCTCTTCTTTCTTTTGTTTTTTTTACTTCATGTTTGCACACATTTGGCTTATGTAAGCCCATGCTACCACTTCGAGAGCACTGTACATACCTAAAAAAAAATAGATGCATTATAGAGATGAAACAGACAGAATTCCAAGCCAGAGTGCTTGGAATATTATTTCTCCATTTCTGATGTGCTATAGCTGTTTTCTTGAGTCTCTCTAGGACTTTTGGGTGCATTTTCTGGTTTTTCACCACCCTCTGACTCTCTGTACCAGGCAACTCTAGCTCCCTGGGTCAAACTGAGACCCCTTCCAACTGGAGACCTCTTGGCATCTCCTCCCACACTCTTTAACATCAATCTTTACATCTGGAGCCCACCATGAGGGGCTTCTGTCTTAGTCTGGTACCCCTACTATCATCAGTTTCAGTCTTGCTTTTGCAGTTTCATGTCTCATTTTCTCAGTTTTCGCTCATGCTCTCACAGTTTCAGCCTCAGTCTCACTCTCATGTTCATCTTTTCTCTTGGAATATTCCCTTGTACATTGCTATAATCACTCAAGTTCCCCACCTGACATCATGCAAGGCCTGAATACCACAAGTACTGGTTCTTCTGAAGCCTCGAGCTTCCTTCGGCACCCCGAGGAACTCTGCAGGTTCCTTGATGATGTAATTCAAGTCGTGACAGCTGCGAAATCACTTCTCGAGACTTGTCGAGGCCCCCTCGAGGCCAGTAATTCATGCATGCAGCCACCACCCACCTCGGACAGTTGCTCACCCCATTGGCTGTACTTGTTTTGCTTTTTCTGTGGTCAGAAAGGTCATATTCGAGCCAACTGTGATTCGTGCAAGGAATATTTGGCCACGGGAAAGTGTCTAATTGTGAAAGGTCATGTTGTACTCCCTACCGGGCAAGAGATACTGTGAGAAGTGCCCGGGTGCACTCTCAAGGACCGTCTGGATAGCTGGGATCTAGGAAATTGGTCTACAGATCTTCAAATTCCTCCTTTGAGTCCAGGCTGGCTCATATCTCTGGAGGATCCCCACTTGTCAGTGCACCCCAATACCCCCTCGGAACGACCATTGTGTGCACCACTCTCAACAGAAGGGCCAAGTTATCACTCAGTGCTGGCACAACCCCAGGTCCCCATTCGAACACCTACTGCATCCTTGAACTCAAGCAATGCTTCGTTGTGCTGCCCTCACTCACCTCCTCAGTCTCTACCTGCAAGATACTCTCGCAGTCGTTCTCGGTCTCACTCTCATGGCCATGGCTGCCCACGTTCACCGTCTCACTCGTACTTTGAGAGTTCACCCAATGATGGTCATAGGCATCAGCACTCATATTTGGATAGGCCCCACAGCTGCGATTCCCATGATTCCCGCTCTTACTCTTGTGGTCGACCTCGCTCCTGCTCTCATTCTCACTCTCATGATCTTGATGACCTGCGTTTGTACTCATATTGGAGTAGGCCGCGCAACCATGATTCCTGTGATTCCCATGACTACCGGTACTACTGCTCACCATCACCTGCACCATGACTCACATACTCGCACTTACCAGAACTCTCAAGGGATGAGCCCATCCCAGTCCAGCCCACCAGCCAGCTTGACAGAGTGGTGACCTCCAGTTCCTACAGTAACTGGCTGTCTCATAGTAGTTGGGAATCAGCACACTCGGGAAGGCAGTATAGCTGTGGCCATACACCCCAGCCCTCTCATAGGGTGTACTGAGTCAGTATACAATTGCCTTAGCTCGTTGGGATTCTTTTATTGTGTTTTATTCTTCTTTTATGAACATATCTTTCATGGAGTCTCCCCTTGCCAAGTGTCAGGCAGCCGTGCGCCTCCCTCATCCCCTGCTTTGCCGACGTGATATCTTGACCACTGCTCACCCATCCCTCTCGCAAATCAGGATTTAGGCTCTACTCAACGAGAGCTTTCTAATGGTGTACCTTTTGTTGTAGCAGTCTCAGCGCATCTGGAGATATGGCCTGATCCCTTGAGAAAGGCACTGTAGGTCGAAATCTGGAATATCTTGGGAATGGTTTTGTAGAGTTCCACCTAGCTGTTCCTCACCAACACGATGTAGCCCTCCTCCCCCCTACTGTGGTTAGACCATAACTCTTGCAATTCTCGACCGAATCACTCGCTTTTCTCAGACGCGACTCTACTAGATGACATCTACCAGATGATATACAAGACGTAGCGCGCGCATTCACGGTTCTGGAGTTATTCGAGTTTTTGTGTCTGAACAGGGTAGGGAGGTCGAGATTGTGTATCTCGCTCGTTTTCACGCCGGAACTCTCGCTTTTTCGCATGGTGGCTCTACTCGTCAACAGCTACCTGGTGATACCTTTTTCGTGGTGACGCGCTCACTGGTTGTGGAGATACAGGAGTTTTTCGTTTACAGAGGAGTATGAGGCGGCTTTGCAGGTATCTCGGGACTGGATGGTCCAATCGGTCTGATCCCTTTTTCTCTGTCCCCTCCCTGATGTCTTCTACCACCACCTCCAGTTTCATATTGATTGTCTCAGTGGTTGCCCCGCGGCGGCATTTTCTCCTTCCCCATCTTGCTGCCCCACACCATGTCCACGTCGTATCTCCACCGGATCTTCGCCATTTCCCCCGATTTTCAGGGATATAACACTACTTGGTCAGAGCTTTCGAATGGTGTATTTTGTGTCTGGGTTGGTGCAGCCATTGTCGAGAAGTCGGGATTCTTGTGGGTAGAGGTGACTCAGACCAGTTTTGCGTATATTTCAGGATTGGGCGCGCGTATTCCCCCAATTCCTTGTTCTCCAGGTTCTCCCCGCTCCCCTTGAGCGTTCCCCTGCATTTTGTGCCGCTGCGCTGACCCGTTGTTCGTCGGTGCATGCCCTTCCTCCTACCCCACACCGTGTTTGGGGCATAACTCGTTCAATTTTGGTCCGAATCGTTCGTCTTTTTTAGACGTGACTCTACTAGACGAACCCTACCAGACGATATACAAGACGTAGCGCACGCATTCGCGGTTCCGAAGTTATTCGAGTTTTTGTCTTTGAACAGGGTTGGGGAGGTCAGGAAGGCGTATCTCGCCCGTTTTCACGCCGGTCCTTTCGAATTTTGCACGGCGGTACTACTCGCTCACAGCTATCTGGGGGTATCTGGTTTATGGCGACGTGCTCAGTGGTTCCCGAGATATCCACTTTTCTGTGTCCGGGCTACAGTCGATCACTCCTGGCGGCGTATCTCCCTCATTTCACGGCCATTCCTCTCGAAAATTGGCACCTGCGTTCTCCTGGCGAAGCTGACCCGAATGAACTCTCTTTCGGCGAATTCTGTGCAGCCGTTCTCGAGATATGGCGAAGTCTGCCTCTGAAGGGCTACCGGAGACAGTTTTGGCGATAACTTGGGTTCGGAAGGTCCTATTGGTGAGATTCCTTTTGCGCCGGGCTCTCCTGTTCGTGTCGAGCTGCCTTCCAAGGTTTCGTGTCCACCGGCCTCACCGTTGCTCATCAACGCCATGTTCTCCTCCTTCCCCCATTCGCGGCCAGCGCCTTTCTCCCCCATTTCGCCGCCGTATCTCTCGCTTCTCGAGGACCGTATACTAATCGATGAGGGCTCTCAACCGGTGTATCTTACGACGCTGTCATCAACTGGGCTGCGGAGATATTCGAGGTTTGGCTCGTGGGGAGCACTATGGACCATTTTGCGTGTTTCTCAGGGACGGGTGGGCCAATCAGTATAATTCCTTTTCCTGCATGTTCTGCCTTGTGTCCCCTACTGTCTCCCACGATTTTGTGTCGACAACCCGAGCCGTTGTTCAGCGGTGCTCCCCCCTTCCCTCCTCTACTGTCCCTCGACGTGCGTGTGCTGTATCTCATTCATCCCACGGCCGTCCCTCTCGATTTTTTGGCACCATACACTACTTGATGGGAGCTTTCAGATGGTGGGTCACACGTTGTGTCTGCTTCAGCAGTTGCCCAGAGGTTTTGAGTTTTCTGGATGCGAGCAGTTTTGGGCGGTTTGCAGGTATCCTAGGGCTGGCTGGACCTCAACTGAGGACAGTTGGTATCTAAGTGATGGGGAGATGTAGGGAATGGGTTTTCCCTACCAGGAGATTTCATTTTATTCTGTGTTTCTCATATTCTAACTTGATTTTCTATTCCTTTTATGTTTATTACTTTAGTGCAAGGTTTTATTGCTTAGTCAGCATTTTTTTTAACCTACTGGGCATGTACTTACTTTTCTAACAATTAAGTTATGAGTTGCAAGTTTCAAGTTCAAGTTCGAGTTCGAGGAGGTTGAGAGTGGCCTTCCTCTGTGTTTCAGACAGCATCAGACAGCCTTTATGGATACAGAAGATAGGCTGTAGCGAAGTCAGGCATGTGAGACAAGTTGAAATGAGAGGGCACACACACCACACAGCTGGCATCTACATGCCACTACTCCATTTGGGCTCAAATCTGCTGTACTGACTGCTGTGTTGGGATGAGAATCCACACTCTAGACAGGGTAGGAATGGTCGGGTAGCCTAGTGGTAAGGCACCCCAGTACTAGTGGGAGGACCCAGGTTCAATCCCTGGTCTGGCCAGTATTTTCAGTCATTATGCTGCCATTAGCTAGCAGTGCTTTTTCAATGCTGTGCGAGTTGCTGAACTCACTGCTAGTTGTGCTGCCATACCTATATGTTGTCCAATACCATATGATGGACATCTGAAGCTGTTTGGTGCCCACTTGGAGTAGCGGCATGTAGATGCCAGCTGTGTGGTGTGTGTGCCCTCTCATTTCGACTTGTCTTGCATGCCTGACTTCACTACAGCCCATCTTCTGTATCCATAACCCTCCCATAGGGTGTTGAAGTCATTTTGAGGATGTCGAGAAGGGTTGAAGCTGCTGCATGAGAATGTGAGCTATCCAGTATGCAGGCCCTCTCATTTCGATCTGTTGTGCATGCCTGATCTCATTATAGCCTATATTCATTGTCCATAACCCTCCCACAAGGTATTCAAGTCATTTCGAAGGCGCTGAGAGGAGCTGGGGAGGCTGCATGTGGGCTGCTTGGACACAATAGGCATTTTGCCTCATATGTGCATTGCTGATGCTTCCAGCTCTCATTTTGATTCTTCCACATCAGCAGGGTACCCTGTAGGGTGTAGGAGCACACATAGTGCTATTAGGACGTGGTTCGGGTGATGCAGGTAGGCCATCCTGCCATTGCGCCCCATGCTCGCTGTGCTGACCTCCATTGTCAGTTAGTGGTGATTCTTCGACTCCACGGGAGTCAGCATATCCACTCCTAGTTGCATCACCATGCCCCCACCTGCCATCATCCTCCTTTCTGGGTAGGTTGTCCCATATAGCCAGATTTCATATAGCCATGGACCATTTGGCCTGCTGTGACTCATTTTCAGCATTTGACCTGAGGCTTGCATGATATTGGAGGCCCTTGGAGGATTTAGGCATGTAGTTGGTACTAGCCAGATGCAGTGCAGGCATTACAGGTAAGTCTTCTGGCCACTTCATCTTGCGCTCGCTGTGCTGACACCCTCTGTCAGTTAGCAGCACTTTCTCGATGCTATGCAGGTTTGCAGAGTCCCTGCTAATTTCATGGTTGTACCCATTACCTCTCTCCCCCTTATCTGGCTCTGTTGGAGCTGTTTCCAATGCTGGTAAGAAGAAACTGGTGTTCATAGCACCATGGGTTTGTGTCAGCATGTGACTCCCTAAAATAGGGTGTCCACTTCATGTGTTGGGTAGATCAGGTATGTTGAGGATCATCTCGCTGCTTGTTGGGAGACTCTGGTCCTGTCTGAGACATGTTTTTGGCACGAATTCAATAGAGCATGCAGAGGTCTGGCTGGTAGAGTCGTCTGCAGGCTCTGGAGCCTCAGAGCTCCACTCAGGTGAGTTTCAGTGCTCTGCAACCTCGTCATCCACATGCTGACTCTTGTCAGATGCTTCAAGTGTGTGCACATATTCATCCAGCTGTTCTGCATCTGCAATCTCTACCTCAACCTCTGGTAGGTTGACTTCCACCCCCTGCACATCTAAGACCTCAGTCTTGGGTGTTATGTACCCAGATTTGGTCTCGGCACAGTCATCTGGGCTGTCCAGTGAGCCCTCTTCTTTGCTAGGTGGGATTTCTGGCTCATTGTGGTGGCTGTCAGCACTCTGAGCAGTTTCACTAGTCACACCCTGCTCAGGCTGTGAGTCGCTCTGCCATGCACCTTCCTCTGCTGCTAGCCAGCTGTTGGGTCTTGGAATCAAACCAAAACACTTTTCAAGGTAGTCCCACTTTTCGAGCAGTGACTTTAAGTGTAGCATGAGACCAAAAATGCTGTCAGGAATTCCACAAATGATCGTATAGTTTACTGTCACATTCCATTGTGTCCACGACTGGTCAGCAGTTTGCCATACTGTGACCTTGTCTCGTTCATCATTGGTCTGGGGTGTCCAACCCTCACCGTGACCATCTAGCTCTGCTGGATGTATGGGTCGTGTTTCAGACCTGACTAGGAACCCCATCAAGCCATCGTCTATAATGGCACATAGGACTGAGCTTCCATAAGCTGTCCAATTGTGCCCATCATGTGTGAGCTTGGGTAGGTAGTCCATCAGTCATAGTATCCAATAGCTTCCAAGTAAGGACAGTAGTACTTTGTTGAGTAGTCACTTTGTTCAAGTTGACTGTGAGTCTCCTACAATAAAATTTTCCTTCCACACTATGTGGGGCTCATAACCTGTAGAATAAGGGCTGTAGGCAGCCTCAGTAGTGACTCAACTACTATATATTATAGTGTACCTGTAGGCAGCTACAGGTCATCAGTATGTAAGTACTGGTAAAGAATATATGTGCTTACCCTCAGTAGTGACTCAACTACTGAGGAATCAGTACCAAAATGTACTACTAAGTGCGCTCTAAGTGCTTATGTAAGCAAGCAATAACTCGCACCAAATGATACATCACACAGAGGTGATTCAATCTCCAACAAGCCTCAGATGTTCACCAGACAGTATCCCTCACCAGGCTATAGAAGCCCCTCTGGAAGTTCTCTCCCCTTCAGATATCTCCACTCTCCCCCCAGTCTTCTATCTTCTTCTTTTCCTACATTGGAACTCCTTCCTTGTTGCTCTGGAGTCTGCTGTACTCCATCATTCGAGCAGTGGCAAGTAGTTGACTTGTGTCCTTCACCTCTTACACCAACATTGTGAAAAATGGGAGCATGTATGCTCTGCACAGCCTGATTACGAGGTTCATTAGCAACCAGGTGGAAGTAGAGCAACTTTTGTTCACCTGCTGTGCAGATGTGTGATGTGGGGCATGAGGTTCCTCAGCAGACATCTGAACATCCAGGACCAGAGTGATATGCTGACTGGGGTTTTAGTTGTTCAAGATAGATGCCTGTCCAGTCTAACAAGGAAGTCCATCAGCAGCTGTACAAGAGTAGAGTCGTCTTCATTCACCTGCACCACAAACCTGTGATACGAGACATGAGGCACCTCAGTTGACATCTGAACATCACCATAGCCCAAGTGCTTTGTCAGGTTTGAAGTAATATCCTGATGCATCTGGTGGTCACTTGAGACAGATACTTGCAAAGCCTAATAGCAAAGTCTATTAGCCACTGGGTCATAGAGTCATCTTCATTCACCTGCTGTGCCAACCTCTGATGTGGGGTGTAAGGCATTCCAGTACACCCTTCTGCTGGTTCCACTGGTGGGTTCCTCCAATGTCCTCTATACACATCATGCCCATCTGAAGGCTCTTCTGCAGCTGGTGTCTGGTACTGCACAGAGTGAGCAAAATCTCTGTAATAGTGGACATGGAATCATTTCACTCACCAATTTGCATTGTGCCATGGGAGTGGCATGCAACAGACCCATTCAGAAAGTAGAATAAATACCAGGAAACCCCCCCCCCCCCCCCCCCCCAAGGGCTCCAGTCCATTCAACAGCCTCGTGCCTGAGGAGACAAAGGCAACTCAAACACAGAAAGACAGACTGTTGACAAATCATGGAGAAAGAACATTCCTAAGGTTAGCTTGAATGCGATTCAGATGTCCAGGATGATTTGATGGAGACAAAAAGGAATATTGATAACATTGCCAGGTGCACCACTCCGATACCAAGAAGACACACTGGCAGGATCATGGTTATATAATCACAGAATTCATATACATTTGTACACTAGATAAGGTGACCCTATTAGTTGCTGGCACTGAGTGACCAGTGACCATATTCTATTCAACCACATGCTCACAGCACAGCTGTGGAGACTGTGGACAGGGGAATGAGTGATATTGATGACATAATTTGGTCCTCATTCCTTTATCTTTGTGAGTGGAAACTGTGCAAGTTCATAGACGAGATCTTACTCTGCAGAGTGAAAGAACTACCTGCATGTTCCCTTCAGGTAAACTTCCTTTGTAGGGACAGCATGCAACGTGACCAATTACATTTGTCATGTGGATGACAAGCCCTGCAAGAAGTTCCTTGTGGTAGAGACAAATGTCCAAGAGAGGAAACTTCAAGTAGGGGTCACATTTTGCTTGTGCAGGGGAAAGAGGGTGGAAAGGTCGAACAATGAGGAAGTATTCTGTAAGGGGATCCCTGTTTGGGCCTGCACAGGTGTGAAGAAAGATGTCCTTGATCTGCCCCAATTGAAGACAACTCTACTCTCATACAGCTGCTGATGGACTTCCTTGTTAGACTGGACAGGCATCTATCTCAAATGACCAAAACCCCAGTCAGCATATCACTCTGGTCCTGGATGTTCAGATGTCTGCTGAGGAACCTCATGCCCCACATCACACATCGGCACAGCAGGTGAACAAAATTTGCTCTACTTCCACCTGTTGCTAACAAACCTCATAATAAGGCTGTGCAGAGTGTACATGCTCCCATTTTTCACAATGTTGGTGTAAGAGGTGAAGGACACAAGTCAACTACTTGCTGCTGCTCAAACAATGGAGTACAGCAGACTCCAGAGCAACAAGGAAGGAGTTCCAACTCTATTCCAAGTGATGTGCAGGACTGGTTTCACCATTTTGAGGTAATGGGTGGCTGCAAGGGGCTTGTAGCTTATCAGCATGTCCTTGCAGCCACCATTGACAGTTTACAGATTTCACCATCAGCATTTTGGCAGCTCTGGTATGAGAGATCTCCTTTTACTATGAGACACTGAAGATGCTTATATAACTTGTGTCATGCAGCAATACAGTGGATGCTGAGGGCCATGGGTGGCTTGACCTTAGGAGTTTTGCTCGTTTTCTGCTCCTCTTTCAGTCAACCAGCATTTACAACCCATTTCTGACAACCTGGTAGGATCTGTGGTCTTATCAATTGACTCTTACTGATCAGTAGGCCATTGCAGTCTGCCATTGGTAACACAGGAGGGACTAGTTTTCCCCATCCATCAAATGTACATGCTGACACCACAAGACATTCACAAGACCAACCTTTGGCACCTGGACTTCTTATGGGAAGTGGTTCTCTGCCAGTGTCAATAAACCATCATCCTCATCAGCTGCAACTGAACAACTCCCTTCCATGTCAAAACATGCTTGCGATGGTTTCCTCTGGCTTCCTGCACTTGCAGGTTGACTTGGCAATGACTGCCATGGCCCCTAGCAATCCTGCATACACTCCTTTTACCCCCGTTGGCACCATGGCTGATACCTGGATGGGACAGAATCTGAAGACTAGTCAAACTGCCGGTCTCATGTGATTTGAGGTCCTCCTCGAGGAATGGACCACCCACTGGTGCAATTCCCTAAAAGTAAACAGCTTCTTCTCCCCCGCTGATCGCTTACCCCCATCACTGAAGCCATGCAAACACTTTTGCGACTCCAAACAAGCTATGTATCTAGGGGTGGCTAATTCAATGCTGAACAGGACACACCTTCACAGGCGAATACTACTCCTCATTTGTCCCTTCAGAGGCTATCTCTTGTCCATGCAGTGAACACATCCAAACACGAGAACACATCCTCGCAACGTGCCCTTCCTTCGAGCCCAACCATGACACCCTACACTCTATTTCAGAAGACCTCATTATAATGGATATCCTAGGAACAGAGAAAGGAATCGAAGCCCTCTCTGATTTCCTCAAGGAAACAGATGCCTTCAAGAAAACGAGAAGGACCGACCCAAGCCAAACCAATACAGTGCTGTGCTCAGTACCAGAGTAATGCCATTTCCCTTTCTTTTAGATTTGTTTTACATTCACGTTCACAATATATAATATGTCTTTTTGCTATAAATTTGACAATACCCATACATACCCCCACGTGCCAACTAGTAACTATATGTTCTACTCCACCATTACCGTTTGGTAATACATACACCACACCTTACTCTACAGGCCTATGGGCACCGCATCTTAGTAGTAGCCTACTTGTTGTGGTATATAAATATAGAAATTCTCTCTCTCATGTGATTTGAGGAGGTGCCAAGTTCCCAGTTTCAACTACATCAATGCATCATAGATTCTGGCCCTCAGTTAAACCATCATGTGCCTGGAGACCTTGTAGAGCCATACCAGTGGCCTGCCATAGTTTGTGACAGCCCCAGGGGGCAACCTGTTGTCCCATCTGTCCCTGTGTTTCAGTGCCTTGTGTCTGGAGGTGGGAGCACTGGAGGTTCTTGACATCCTGCTACTGACCAAGCACACCTGGCCCCAGTGTTTCTGGCATTCATGCCCCAGCAGCCAGCTTCTACACCCCAAGGTAGCCAGCTGAACCAACATTTGACCCACAACTTGGTAGGCCTTGCTCAGGGACTGATTATGGCTCAGGGTGCACTCCCTCCAGCACCTCAATTACAGTCGGTCCCCACATCCCAGAGCATCTTAAACCTGCAAGCTGTGAGTGCCCGTGAAATGAACCAACCACAAGAAGCTGATGGAGGGAAGGGGAAGCAGGCAATGAACAATTCACAAGAGGTAAGTTGGGACCTTGCAAAGTCTATGTCCATACTTATGACCTACTACTTAATATATGATGCATGCTGATCTAGACCCCAATGGTGGACTCTGGCATGGGCCCCATTTTTTCACTGATGTCCACCTGGATGTCAGAGCTGATTGCAGCTGTGAATGCAAGTTCTGAGGCACACAAAGTGTTGGAGATTCAATCACCCCTGTGTGATGTCTATTTTGGTACGCTTTTCTATTGATTACATAAGCACTTAGAGCGTACACTTCACAGTACATTTTGGTACTATTCCCTCAGTAGTTGAGTCACTACTGAGGGTAAGCCTACTATTTACTTAGTATTTCCATACTTACTGATAGCCTGTAGCTGCCTACAGGTACATCTAATATATAGTAGTTGAGTCACTACTGAGGCTGCCTACAGCCCTTTTCTACACAAAGAAGATCTGAAGCAACTGTGCATGGAATTTAACAGATTGATAGAGCTGAATCACCAGGTTCTTTACAGCAAATCAGGGTCCAGTGGTGCTGTAGGGAGGATATCCTCCCTACTAGGATATTTCTTTTATTTCACTGTTTTTACTTACTGATTTGTTTTCTCTTCTGTCTTTTGTTTTTTTTTTTACTTTGTGTTTGCATGCATTTGGCTTATGTAAGCCTGCACGACCACTTCAAGAGCACTGTACATACCTAGAAAAACAATAGATGCATTATAGAGATGAAACAGATGCAATTCCAAGCCAGAGTGCTTGGAATATTATTTCTCCATTCCTGATGTGCTATAGCTGTCTTCTTGAGTCTCTCTAGGACTTTTGGGTGCATTTTCTGGTTTTTCACCACTCTCTGACACTCTGTACCAGGCAACTCTAGCTCCCTGGGTCGAACTGAGACCCCTTCCAACAGGAGACCTCTTGGCATCTCCTCCCACACTCTTTATCACTCATCTTTACAGTGCTCAGGCAAGTTCACAGGTGCAAAATGAACCTGTAGCATCCAGGCCATCTTGACGATGCAAGCAACCCCTGTTGGAAGACAGATATCATGGCAAACCTGGGCACACCAAGTTCCGGGTATGCCTCTACTCTCTGTAATGTCCAGATAACTCACATTCCATCAGCAATCAATACAGAAACACTTCTTGTGATTGCTGCACATCACCAACTATAGTTGCCTAGACCAACTGCCACCACCCCCCTCAGACAATGAAATTCTCGCATTCAACAGGCATGACCTGGGCTGCATCAAGATAACTCCCAACAACTTCCATATCAATCTGTCATGTTCTCGCTGAACACCTTTCAATACAGAGGCTATTCGCATATTCACCAAGGACTTCAAGAGGAAAGTAGAGGGGAGCAAATGGTATTCTTTTCCAACACCTCCAGCTGCTCACTTCCTGCAGTTGGAATACATTGAGCTGTCCCTCTTCCTTCACCTTCACTATGTCAAGGATGTGTATGCTAACTTGAAGAAGTTGCAAGAGGTCTGTCATGCCAGACTGAGGAGTGCTGCTCATAGCATGTGCAAAACAAGGGTATGTCATCAATCATTCCTACTTACTCTCACTTATCTTTCATGTTCCAAAGCTCTATACCAGCCAGGCAGACTGCATCACAAATGACAATAGACTTGTCGTCCATAATGATCTCATGCGGTTAATAGGATCCCAAGGTGTCAGCTTGGACAAGTCAGATACAGGTTTAGAGGGGCAGAAAATTTATCAGATGATATCCCCTGCTTGGTGCAGTGAAGAACTGGCTGATCTTATGCACTCTATAGACTCCATGATCATTTCCAATCGCCACCCCAGAGTCAGGCACAGATCCATTCATGGTCAAGAGCCAAGGTGGCATATACCAAGTGACTTTGTCAATGAGGATGTGGTGGCACCCCTGGGGCTGCCACTTAATTGCTATAAGGAAAGCTGGCTGATGTCTTTACTGCCTAGCGAAAGAAGGAAATTGAAAGCCTGAGCCAACAAACTATACAATTTTGAGAGTGGAAAGATAGGTGAGGTCATATTTGACTTCATCCATGTGAGCATTAACTGATCAAGTTCTAGAAAATGTTGTTCCACTGCCCACTGGTGCTACCTCTTCTGGAATGCAGGTAGATGATGGCAATGATATTTCCACTGAATTGGAGGAAGGTGATGATGACACTGAAGGCAAGGTTGAAGACTTTACCTCCCAACTGTCACATGTGAGCTTAGATGAGGACTGAATATTGTGGAGGATTCTACAGTGGAAGACTTTACTGCCTACTTCTTAATCTCCTCAGATGAGGACTTGTGAATATTGTATGACAAATATATGCAGAGATTGATCTGCAGTATGACAATTCTGTGCAAATCCAAGTAAACTACTACTCCTTCACCTCTAGACTGTCAGCTGCTGTTGTCATTCTTGTCTTCCTCTCGCAAAACAGGACTTGATGAAAAGAGTAAGGCTCGGACAATGAGGCCAGAGATGCTGCAGAGTGCATCATATGTTGGTCACTCCGTAGGGGCATTATTGTTGCTGACATTCCCATCTCAGAGGTCACAAACTGTATGATTGGATTCTGGGAACAAACAACACTTCATTGCTTTGGCCAAGGTCGAGACCATAAAGGCTGTGTACTGCAAATCCATGGCAAATTGAGGTGGATTCCTCAAGAGAATCAGCACCAATGGATCCTCCAACATGCAATGTTTTTTTTTTTTCCTTGTTACCCTTCTCCCTGACCATGCCATTATGAATGTACATACTCCATCTATGTGAGACAGCATAGCCTAGATCCTGTACATCCCCACAGGTACTTGGGCAAGCAAATCATCTTCTGTGACCACCTCAAATGATACAACATCAGCGACCATCCTGTTCCATCTCTGCTTGCCAACGCCACACCAAAACCTACAAAGACAGCAGAATCCCCATGGTGCTGTAGCATTAGCAGTCATGGTCCTGCCACATGAATGCCCAAGTTGTAGAGTTGAGCCACTCAAGATTCAGCAAATCAATATTGGATAGCTTGATCGTTGCTTGGCCTCATGCCACTTGTCTCGACCTCGAATCTGTATGCAATAATGACTGAAAATACTGGCCAGACCAGGGATTGAACCTGGGTCCTCCCACTAGTACTGGGGTGCCTTACCACTAGGCTACCCAACCATTCCTACCCTGTCTAGAGTGTGGATTCTCATCCCAACACTCCCCTTAGAAGCCACACTCACCCCCTCCATAATTAGGTAATGGGAACTGCTTGGCTCACACCTGGCCAACAAACCCATGGACACCCTAATATGAGTGGCCTTTTGTGTGCCTCTAGTAGGGACCAGCTTCCAGCACCATTGGGGCTCATAACCCAATGACTGAAAATACTGGCCAGACCAGGGATCGAACCTGGGTCCTCCCACTAGTACTGGGGTGCCTTACCACTAGGCTACCCAACTGTTCCTACCCTGTCTAGAGTGTGGATTCTCATCCCAACATGTGACAGGTCTGAAGAGGGCCCATTTACTGGACCATGATGGAGAGACACTGATGGCACTGTCAGTTACACATTCTCTGGCTACCATGAATCCAACCTTTCCATTTGTGCTATGCTTGCTGCTAATCAACTGCCACAGAACATCCATACAAATTGCGATCATTCCAGAATCCAGCATTGTACTTGCACCCATCCTAATTACATTTCTACCCACCCTGAGAATACCATTATCTTACCCTGGTAGTCTGGAAGATGAAAGACTTGTAGCTGTGATTCCATTAGAGCGTCATGTATGTTTGTAAAATTGTTTGAGCCACAGTGATGAATTGTGCCACTGAGCACTCCAGCACTTGTCCACTTCCAGTTATGCTGCAGCACAGTTCAGTGGGGCAGCTCCAGCTCCAGCTCCAGTGGCCAGCACATGCCAACACATTGCTGATATCTTAAGTTTCATTGGGGCTGGGGGCTGCACTGGCTAGCGACTGAAACACAAAACACCAGCCACTCATCAGCATGCAACTGGTGTACAAAACAAAGGATGGACTGCCACTGAAACCATGACCTTCATGACATACCAAGTCATGACATATTCACTGCTTGTCTGATATAGGAAATTCACTTTGTGTAGCGACTCAGGTACAACATGTCCAACAGTTAGTTTGCCTGTAATGTATCAACTTGCTTGGTTTTAAGTATATTGTACCTGCATTGGATTTACTGCTCTCCATATATGACTTTGTTCTCCATTACTCTTCTGGTTTATGCAGTTCACACATGAAACTTAGGTTTTCAGTCAACTAAGAAAACAGTTGGTACATGTATGGAACTTAGGATTCCTGTTGGGATCTGGAATGTTGGTGACATGTACTAGATTTTTGAACTTGTACATCACAGAAACCTTACTCAAACTTTAGATTTCAGTAAGCCTGCAACATAGTACAACACACTCATGAAGTTGTAAACTTAGTATGTGTGCCATGTGGGAATCAGCTTGATCTGCTACTGAATTATGCCTGGGGTGAATGGCACCATTGCCCAGGTACCTACATACATTGTCAATGTGTATCAGACTCCATCCAGTTAGCATTGACTCCCTCACAACATTCAATTAGTCGAGTACTGTTTCCACACCCCTTCAGTCATGAGCAATAATCGGGACTTTCTTGTTCTGATCATTGGTCCTGAATGTCAACCCATCAACAAGCATAATATTCACAAGTACACAAAAACTTGTCAGCATCAATGAAATGATGCTGTGATGGTGACTATGAATAAATTCTTCTCATCCTCTGGATGTTGGCATCATTTTGCACCTGTGTATTAACTGCAGGTGATTCAATATACAATGAATTCCTGTCGCTCATGAGAGAGGCACTCGACTGGGCTGCCAAGGGATGGATGATGATTGCCATTTCCCACCATCCGTTTACTATCCAGGATGCAAACTGCATGTCAGTGTTGCAGAGTTACCAGAGTTGCTTCATCAAGGATGGCTGGGTCACTGAAGCTAACATCGATGCTAAGTGACTTGCATTGAGAGGAAACCTCTGTGTTACTCTTATGTACAGTGACTCAAAAAACCCTTTCAATGTTTTGCTGTTTTGTATTGATGGGGATGCTAAAAATCAAGGAAATTCTAGGAAATCTTGAAAATATTCATACTGATAGCCCTAGGTCTTGGCTTGAGAAGGATACCTTATCCAAGTTGTTTGGCTTTGGCTTTGTTGAGATATTACATATTTAATCAGGACAACTCATTGAAAGGGTTTTTTTGCTGCTGAAATGGCAGCATATTCATGGCAATTGGACAGCATAATTTATGGTTTGGAGCCTGAATTTTTGGTGGTCATGCATGGTAGTAATTACATAATATATCACATGATCAATTTGATGGTTTGTCAGCATGTAAACAAGGCCAACCATTGAACTTGAGTCATGGATCCTCTATCCTGTACTGTCACTCAATCAGGACTATTTTCTCAGGGAAATGTCAGCAAATTGTGGTGTTAATGGCATTACCATGAGTAGGATGCATGCCCAGCACCATTGGTCTCTTAAAATAGTTGCTGAAATTCATTCCCATACCATTTCTGCCACCAATGCCTGAGGGGTCCTGACAGTAATCAGTATTTGGAAAGGTGAAAATGTCATGGAAGTCATTCTGGCACTTCAGGACATGAAGAATGAACTGATCCCCTTGCAACTGGTGCAATTCTATGTAAGAAAAGCTGGTGTCAAGGTTGGGCAAGTACAATCCTTCTTTACTTTCCAGGGGTTCTGGGTGGAATAGCCTATTGGGCTACCAGGGTGCAAATCTTTTCCCTTCCATCTGTCCTTAGGTGTTTCCACTGGTCACCTATGACCAAATAATCCTTTCCTGGTCATCCATAGTTCAGCACAGGGCATAGTCTGACTGACCCTCCTTGGATCCAGGTGTGCAGAGGAGGGCATTGTTACGTGCTGGAATACCTCACCTGCTGAAAGTGACAAGTGTTGGCACTGAGGCTGTTAAGCAATCAATGCACTTGCAGTATTGCCAGGGTTGACCTCAAGGGCTTAATAGTTTTACCCCTTCTATGGCCAGGCAAGCAGTTCTGAGAAGTGAGGTTCTAGAGAAAGCTATCCTGGTTGCAAGGTAGCTAAAAGTTGGAGTTTACAGGCGAGTCCCTATGAGTATATATACTACTCTATTCTGTTTGGCGGTCTTTGGTAGAGATGTGTAGAGGACGTGCTTGTGAGAACAAAGATGTGCTGAGTCAGAGATAAGAGGAACAGCCTGCATACCAACTATGGGGAATAAAGGGGAAGAGGACGTGTCGAGGACATGTCAAAATGAAATAGTGTCCAAAAGGGGAAATGACTCGGCGCGGGAGAAGTAGAAGTGATAGGCGCGAGTCATGTCGATCAGAGAAGGCCGATCGAGGGAAAGGAAGGCTGTATAAGAGACAGTGTATAGTAAGTGTCTATAAAAGGGAAGCATAAGTCACATAAGTGTCGAGAGATGCATCGCATGTACAAGTCAGAGAAAATAAAAGAAAAGGATGTCTGAGAAAGGAAAAAGGTATGATGTGGCATATCATTACCCCCCTCTCAAGGCCGAAGCACCAAAGAGGCGGGCAGAGCGTTGGGGGGCAGCTCAATTTTAAGTTGGGAGCTCGACTGTGATTGTCAGGAAAGAAGTTTAAATGGGGCCCCATCGTCTTACTGTAGGGTTTGTGGGGGAACAATGACAACGTTGTTGGCAGGAGCGGGGGAGCATGGTCCCGGGGATGGTCCACTTTGAGCCCTGTCCATTTTTACACCCGATGTGGCTGACACAGAGGCAGTCGTAACAGTGCATACCCCAAAAAGGGCTGCTCCAGTCGACTGGGTGTCTGCTGGAGAGGACTTTCAGGAGTTTGTCGTCATAGGGGACAATGAGGAAAGAGCCATGGAGGTGAGGAAGTGGGAAGGGGGACCATGTGTTTAAAGCGTAGGGTAGGCATAGAGTTCATACAGAAGAATTGAAGTAGGCCGAGTGGAGGAAGTTTCTCCAATCGACATAGCCGACATCACCGCCAATGGTGCATTCTGCGAGGAGGCTGGCGGTGTGGTCGAGCAAGGTACAAACTCCATTGAGCCTAGCTGAGTGTCGATAGGAGGCGAGGTCATCGTCGAGTCCGTAGGTGGTGCTGCTGTCATCCGAATCTGAAGACGAGCCAGAGCTCGTTGGTTTCCTCTCGAGGCAAGCTCCACCAATTGGTGAAGTTCGTCCTTTGTCCAGTCCTCCTGAGTCACTATCCTCTGGCCGATTTTCTGTCCACGATGGTGGAGATAGTCCGCTGAACTGAAGATCTGCTTCTTGTTTTTCTGGGATAGGAGATTTAGGTCGAGGAGGTTCTGCGCTCTTGCCTTTGTTGCATCTGAGAGCTGATGCTGGGTCAGAGGCTTGAGCAGAGTGGGGGTGAAAGTCTCGAAAGGACTTCCAAAGATCTTCTCCAAACTCCAGGAAGGTCAAGTCTACGACCACATGTTGTATGTCCCCGACATCATCGATGTTGTCTCCAGTGAAGAGGTCAAGATCTACCTTCTTGGAGACATGTCCAACGATGCCTTCGGTAGTGTTGAATATTTGGGGAACACGGGCTGCTATGAATTCTGAACCTCTGTAGATTTGAGACAGCATCCGAAGGCAGTCATGATGTTCACCTGCTTGCCAGCCAAGTGAGTCCCAGTGCTCGAAGTTTTCGAGCACCTGCAGAACACAGAGGAGCTGTTCTGGTGAGGGTACCAAGCTTGCCTTGGCCTTGGCAGGGGAGTCGACTTCCTCTGTGGTCTGTCGCTGGGTAAGTTTGGGAGCGACTGACTGAGAGGGTGTGTTAGAGGTCGAGTTGGGAGCAGCTGTCTCTGGATCAGGGGTTTGGGAGATTGGGGAGGAGTCGGGAGACGAGACAGGGGTGCGGCATGAGTGATAGGAGCCAAGTGGGAGATAGGGGCGTTGTTTGGATAAGGCAGAGGGGTAGGGGGCGGTCTTAGCGATTCTGGCCTTTCTCTTTCCCTTGGAGTGGGAGAGAGAATGGACCATGAACGAGGAGTGGGGGTTTGGAAGGGGTCGAGGTGCACTGGAGGTGACCCTGTCCCAGTATTCCTGTACAGCTGTGATGTTGCGATCAGAGGGTGCAGGTTGTACTGCGGAAGGGGGTGGCGAAGATTCGAAGTCATAGTCATCGGAAAAGGCAATGTGGGAATTTTCGTAGTCTGATAGGGTGAATTTGTTGAAGGTAGAGAGGTGTTCAGAGTTGTGTTCATGGGACATGGCTGAGAGGAAGGCGGTTGCATTTCTGGTAGGAGTGGAGGATATCGAGGGCGTTATATAGATTTTCTTCTGGCTCCCAGGTGTTAGAGGAATGCCCATGCCTGGTCCATTTGACCAAGTATTGATAGGTTTGTTGTTTGGCAGACCTCTTGGGTGCAGAAATGCATCCCTTTTGCTTCCTTCGCGAGCCTATGACTCAGTGCTTGAGAATGTTCTCAACTTCCCATTCAGGTAAGTCGTCGATCAGATCAGGTAGGGGTGGCATTTCGGCCCTTCCATATTTGTCGTTTTCTTCGAAAGGGTAGATCCATGATGTGTGAAACATGGGGTGTATTCGCCACATATCCAGGATCTTCAGCTGAACTGCCACCAGGGAGATTATTTTTGTTATTTCAAATGGCCCAACTCATCAAGGTGCCAGCTTGGTGCTCGGGACATCCCTTTTAAGGGTGGAGGCATCTAGCCATACTAGGTCTCCTTCCTTTGGGGGAGTGTAAGGTCCCTTGCTTCTCGCACGCATGGCTTCTTGAGTGGCCTTGTGAGCGAGAAGTGCTGAGTCTCTATTGGTGGCCAATTGTTGCATGCAGTTGTCGACTGTGGGCACATCTGTTGGCTTTGACACAGAAGGGTAGGGCACTGGGTCATATCCATACAGAAGGGAATAGGGTGTTTGATTATGCATGGAATGGACCCTTGAATTATGCGTGAACTCGGCTTGAGGTAGGAACCAAGCCCAGGCTTCCGGTCTAGCGTCGCAATACATCTGCAGGTAGGTCTCGATCTCTTGGTTTACACGTTCACTTTTGCCATTGGTTTGAGGGTGGTATGCCGTGGAAAGTTTTTGTTGGATACCAAGAGCCTCGTAAAGTTTTGTGGTGAAGGTGGAAGCGAACTGTGGACCCCTGTCAGATATCACAGCATCTGGGACGCCATATCTGGGGTACACGTAGCATAGAAAGAGATTTGCCAATTCGACAGAGTTGCAGGTTTTGTTGCATGGGACCAGTACCACTCCTTTGGTGAGTCCCTGGTCCACGATGGTAAGTATGGAGTCGTATCCTTCTGATTCCGGAAGATCCATGACGAAGTCCATGGAGATTTGTTTGAATGGGAAGGGGTTTTTCACCGCATCATTGGGTGTGATAGGGGGCATGAGAGGGTGAGTGATTACCTTATTTGCTTGACAGCTGGGGCAACCCTTCACATACTCTCTTACCTGCTTCCACATTCCTGGCCACCAAACTTCGTTTTTCATCTTCCATATCATTGCTTTCACTCCAGGGTGTCCAGCTGCAGCCAGATCATGATTGTCCCAGAGGTACTCACGTCGGAGGGGAGGAGGAACATAGAGTTGACCTTTGTGTTGTTTTGTTTGATCATTCTCCTCTTTTATTGTGTCGTTTGGTGTAAGCGTTTCATCTTTTGGCATCGTCTCCTTTATTTTATTGAAGAGTTCTTGAGATATCACGAACACTCCTCTGTCCAACCGTCGTACATTGCTGGATGACTTGTTATTAAGGTTGGATGTTTGGGTGGAAGGTGTCGACAACGAAAGAGTTTGGCTTTTCACTTGATCTTGAGGAGGTGTAAGTGGGGCTTCTCCTTTTCTTTCCTTTCCCTTCAGCTTACGCACACTGGTAGAAGTCAGTTTTGGGGCATCTTTGGCTGGTTTAGAGGTTTTAAACGGGAGTTTCACCCCCCCTCGAGCCACAACGAGTCCGGTAGAACCGTAGTCATTGGGGAAGGGTCAGCTGAGTAGTCAGGACGGTGGGAGAGGGAGTCCAGGATAGTCATTAATTTACCTGGTTTGTGTGCCAGCTGAATGGGAAAATCTTGAAGGAAAGCTGCTCAGTGTGTTTGCCTTCGACTAAGTTGTTGCGGTGACTGGTAATAAGTGAGGTTTTGGTGATTGGTATACACCATGGTGGGGGTGACAGGGGAGATGAGGTAGTGTCACCATTCTTTGAAGGCTCGCACGATGGCGAGGAGTTCCAGATCATACACCTGGTAGTTTTGTTCTGCACCAACCAGACTTCTCGAGAGATAGGCACAAGGGTGGAGCTCTCCATCCTCAAATTGTTGGCAGAGGACAGCTCCAGTGCTGATGGCTGATCCATCAGTGAAGAGAGTAAATGGTTTGGAGAAGTCGGGCAGGCAGAGAACTGGCTGGGAGCACAGTGCTTGTTTAAGCTGCTCGAAGGCATCAGCTTGCTCCACATCCCACTTGTAAGGGACATTTTTCTTGGAGAGGTGGTGAAGGGGAATGGTGATTTGAGAGAAGGATGGGATGAACTGTTGGTAGAAGTTGCAGAATCCAAGGAATTGTCATAGTTCATGTAGGTTGTTAGGGGTTTTCCAATCCTTGATTGCTGCCAATTTAGTTTCCGATGGTTTGATGAGTCCTTGTCGAATGATGAAGCCCAAGAATTCGACTTCTTGTGTCTCGAAGGTACACTTCGAGATTTTCAGTCTCAGTTCTTCTTTTAGGGCGATCGCCAAGAATTCTTCGACCCACCGATAAAGTTCTTCCTTTGTGGTCACATGGATTGTGACGTCGTCCATAAAGATGACGAGCTTCTTCACATACATCATGTCTCCAAATGTAGTCTCCATGTACCACTGGAAAGTCGGTGGAGAGTTGCATTGCCCGAAGAACATTACTGTAGGCTCAAAGAGTCCTCGCGGGGTGACAAAGGCTCCTTTCCATTCGTCACCCTCCTTTACCCTGATGTTAGTGAATCCCCAGCGAATGTCGAATTTTGTGAAGTATTTTGACTCGGCCAGTTGGTCGAGAAGGGATTTAACATCCGGTAAAGGATAGGAATCCTTTATCATGTATTTGTTAAGTTCGTGGTAGTCTTGTACTAACCGCTTCTTGCCATCCTTCTTTCTGACGAAGAACACTGGCAAGGCCTGTGGAGATTTTGATTTTCGTATTTTTCCTGCATTCAGGTTTTCTTCCAGGAACTCGTCCAGTGCTTGAAGTTCTTCTCGCAAAAGGGGATAGATGGGTGCTTTCTTTGGCTTGAAGTCGTCCAAAAGCTTTATTTCATGATCAAGATAAGGTCGACGAGGTGGGAGTGGGGTGTCTTCTTCTGAGAAGACTTTTGAGAATTTCTTGTAGCACGTCGGTAAAGCGACATCCTCTTTCTGGATGGCCGCTTCGAGTTGTGTTGATATGGAGGTTTTTTGAAGTGTAACAAAGTCCTCGTCATCGTAATCTTCTTTGTCAGATGATAGGTTCAATTCCCTGAGACAGGGGTCTCTGAACCCAATCATCTTCCTCTTCTTCCAGTCAAATATTGGATTGTACTCAGCCAAAAAGGGCATCCCTAGCAGGACATCTTCCCAAGATTTCAGCTCCATTTCAAAGGCATGGACTTTCACCAGTTTGTGAAAGACACAGGTGTTGAAAGTGCAGATATGGGTCACCTTCTGCTGGCTAGGCCCCTCGAAGCTCCTCGCAGTCCAAGGATGTTTGACCCAAGTTCATTTTAGATTGTATTTTTCAACAATCTTCAGGTGGATGACATTGACCTCTGCGCCACTGTCAATCACCGCTTTAATTTCTGCATCTTCTTGGTCGACCAGGAACATGGACCCGAACAAAGAGGAATTCAAAACCAATTTTGATTGCTCAAAGTCCATAGCTACAGAAGTAGTCCTATTAGTCCATTCCTGTCGAGTCGAAGTGATAGAAAAGTTCTTAGCTCCTCCCTGCACAGCCATGGGGGAGCTGTTTAAAAATCCAGGTTGTTGTTTGACTCGGTGGGGCCTTGAATTTTGTTCCCCTTTGAGTCTCATTCTTCTTCTTGATAGAGTTCTTCGAGTAGTTGCCTGATTTGTTGACGACGATCTCGTCAATCAGGGCTTCTCTTCTCCTTAGGGCATTCAGCCCTTCGATGTCCGGTTTTGTTGCATCCCCAGCACATGATCTCTCTGATCCACAATCATGAGTTGCCTTTCTGGTTCCAGGACCTCTTTGGAGGTCCACCAGAGTTTTGTCGGCAGTCCACGTCCATCGCATAAGGATCTCTATCAGGTGCTTGATTAAAATGGGACCTCGTTAGGTTTTGTCCCAGGATGCGCTGGCCTTCTTCAGTTTGCCAACCAGTGAACAGGCATAATTGAGAGAGAGCTGTTTGTGCAGCTGTTGCCGATTGGATCCACTCTGTCGGTGTTGTCGGGCAGGCATTGGTTTTCAGGATCCACTCGTTGAGCTCGGCCCTTAGCCCTCATCCATAGAAGACTCTGGCTTCTGGGCTGCTCTCTGAGAGTTTTGCCTTGTTCATCACATTCAGGAAGTCGGTCGTGTACTCTTCCAGGGTCCTTGCACCCTGTCTGATGGCCAATAGTTTGAGTAAGGCCATCTGAGACACATCTCCAACCTTGAACATCTGGTCTAGTTTCACCAGGAATCCTGACCATGTGTCCACTATATGGACGGTGTCGAGCAAAAGGGATTTCTTGGCATAATTCTCGGCCCAGGCCTGGGCAGAGCCTTTCGTCATGAATGAGAGGGTGAAGCCAATCTTTTGGTCAGCTGTCCTATATATGTGAGAGTTGATGCCCAAGTAGGTTTTGATTGATGTGAGCCAGGCATTGTACGTGGTGTGGTTGCCATCGTACTCTCATGGGTGGTTCAGGTTCAGTTCCTTGGCAGGACCCTCTCCAGAGTAAGAGTCATGTCCCTTTCCTTTCTCCTTGGGACCTCCTCCAGAGCCTCCAGGGTCCTTTGGTTTGGTAGGGATCATGAAGTCTGTCATAGACGAGAACTTCTCCCTGTACCACTTCACCAATTTGGTGACTGGTACTTCGCTTTTCATTCCAAAGGGTTCCGACATTTCGATGTCGTGGTAAGAAGGGTGTATGTCTTGAAAATCATCGCCTCCAAGCGAAGAGTCCTCCTCTTCCTCCTTAGGCTGTCGAGGTTGTGTGAATGCGGGGTCATTTTCTGCAGGTAGCCCTGTAAGCCCAAAGGCTGCGAAGACTCCTTTAGCTCCTTCTAGAAAGGATGGGGTTGGGGTTCCTTCGAAGTCCTTGAGGGAAGGTTGTCGGTGTGTAAGGGATCTGGGGATAACTGACGGGTTGGGCCTCGAAGTAGATGGAGATCTCTCTTCCTGGGGGTGTGGGTAAGGGTGGAAGCGAGATGATGAGGGTTCTCTCTTGAGAGGGGAAGTGGACATTCCAGATGACTGTGGTCAATCCTTCTGCTTCTGTTCCTTTCTTGAGGGAATCAGGGGTCGGAATTTAGAAGAGGTTGTTGATCCTGCGACAGAGGGTGGCCTCTGAGGATCGGGTGGTGTGCCTTGATGAGAAGACACGTTGAAGTGTGGTGTGGAGGTTGAACAAAGGCTGGGGTAATTCCCTCAGTGGTTCCTTGTGTTCAGGGTCTTCCAGAAGGCTACAGGTTACTGTAGGGGATCCTGTCATGGAAGTGAAGAAGTAGTCGATCGAAGCTACTGCTTCAGGGGTGTGGGGGAAACTCGAGACTTCGCTAGGGATGATTGTCGACCTAGGAAGACTTTGGTGCAAGCTGAAGTTCTTGAGAGGGTTTGTTTACTTCGGTAGAAGGAACTTTTAGCTTTTGTTATGCGCTGGAATACCTCACCTGCTGAAAGCGACAAGTGTTGGTGCTGATGTTGGAATATTAAACTGCCCTTAGTAGTACTTACCTTGGTGCGAAGATTGGTTGCTTACATAAGCAGAAAAGCGGACTACAGTAAAGTAAATTTTCTCCTAGTCTCCTCAGTAGCTTGTTGATACTGAGGAGTAAGTCACACGTTTTACTTAGCCTTACACTTACTGACCACCTGTAGAGTAATCATCTGACAGGTACATACTAATATATCAGTAGCTTGTTGATACTGAGGAAGTAATCATCTGACAGGTTATGAGCCCCGGCCAGCTCTAACTGCGCACGAGAGAAGTTTATAGAAGCACTACGGAGACTACCTAAAGTGGAACTACAAGATGTCGTTCGAAACGAAGCTCGGAGACGAATTTCTTAGGGTGCCGAAGCTCGTGGCAGACGGCACGAACTGGGTCACATATAAGGACAGACTTTTATGGTCAGTAGAGGCACGAGGCCTCGGAGGACACTTAGATGGCTCGGAGACGGAGCCCGAAGATCCGAAGTCACTCGATGACCGAGGGGAAAGCTGGGTCCCCACGACGTCAGCAGAAAAGAAAGAGGTTGAGGTCTGGAAAGCCGAAATGAGGAGATGGCGAATGGGCGAGGCCGTCGTCAAACAGCAGATCGCTGGGACACTACCAGATACCTTATTCACACAGGTCAAGAGACTTAAAACGGCACGAGAAATTTTTAGGCATCTCGCAAAGCTCTTCGAGCAGAGGTCTCGAGTTGTAGCAGTGGAGATACTCCGGAGAATGCAGAACTTACGTTGTCGAGAGCGCGAGGACGTTCACAAACATTTCGATACTCTACGAGACATGCGAGAGCAGTTAGCTTCAATGGACCAGGCACCGACAGATGAAAGTTTTACCGCGATCATAATCAGTTCTCTCCCGAGCTCGTACCAGGCACAGATCGGCGCAGTCATGGCCCTCTCGAAGGTCACGGGCACAGCAATAACTTCGGACGTGTTAATGGAGACTGTATTGGATGCGTACGACAGCCGAAACTTGGGCGCGCGAAGGTCTACGAACGAAAGCAGTGAGGACGCTGCATACGCCGCATCAGGAGATTCGAGACAAAGAAGGATAAACGGCAATTGTTTTACCTGTGGCAAGTACGGCCACATGGCACGAGACTGCCAAGCGCATAAAGAGAAAGACGAGGTCAGCGATTCGAAAGGAAAAGGAAAGGGCCATGAGAAGGCGAATGAGAAAGCCGCAGTCGCGAATGACTCGTGCAGCGAGACGAGCAATGCCGAACCCGATGGGGTGTGGTTCGCGCACACAGGATACTCCAGCGATGACGAGGAGTTGTCAGACTGGTTCACGGAGATAGATGAAGAAGAGGTCACGAGCAGAGCGACCGAAGCCAGCTCCGAACCCGTGAGGTGTCAGAATTGCAGGCACTGGAGCCCAGCAGCGATGGGGCAGGACGGCCCAAGCAGAAACGAGACAGGCCACAGGGCAGACGCCCATGAAAGGAGGGCAGACGCCCACAAAAACGAGCCGAGCGTTGACAAAAACCTCGAAAACGACTGCAAACGAGGCACACGCAGCAAGCGCCTCACCCCCAAGGCACAGTTCCAAGTTCCAGGGACAAACGTCTATATAGCAGAAGGTATCCTACCAACAGGACGACGAAAGCTCTCATTTGGGACTATAGAAACGAGCGACGACAAAGAACTATGGCTATCTGAAGGAGGAATGAGTCAGGACGAAGTTAGAAGGGAAAACGCGAGGCAAAACGCACCTAAACGTCCCATCCGACCATCAGAGCACCCCCGCGAGGCCATCCCGAGCATCCGTCATCAAAAACGAGCAGAAACGGACCCTAGAAACGTTGTCAGACGAGGTGGAGATAGCCAGGAGACCCACCAGGGCCATTTCGAGGCCAAACAAAGATTTGGAAGCTGTAAAACGAGTCAGAAACGCGCCGGATACTACCTTAGAGACCCCATGAGCATTCTGGGGGAGTCGCCGCTCAGTGAAACGGACTGGAGAGGTAGCAGCACCGTCAATGTTGCTGCACGCACGAGCACGAGACAACGAAAGGCCGCGCATGACCGAATCGGGTAATCACGCCACCACAACAACGCACAACAACACTACGAGTTCTCGAGTCACGCGTCACCCGCTTACTGAATCGACCAGAGTATGTTTTATTTTCATATTTCTATCATTTTAATTCCTGCAGTTTATGGGGGAGTGTTGGAATATTAAACTGCCCTTAGTAGTACTTACCTTGGTGCGAAGATTGGTTGCTTACATAAGCAGAAAAGCGGACTACAGTAAAGTAAATTTTCTCCTAGTCTCCTCAGTAGCTTGTTGATACTGAGGAGTAAGTCACACGTTTTACTTAGCCTTACACTTACTGACCACCTGTAGAGTAATCATCTGACAGGTACATACTAATATATCAGTAGCTTGTTGATACTGAGGAAGTAATCATCTGACAGCTGAGGCTGTTAAGCAATCAATGTACTTGCAGTATTGCCAGGGTTGACCTCAAGGGCTTAATAGTTTTACCCCTTCTATGGCCAGGCAAGCAGTTCTGAGAAGTGAGGTTCTAGAGAAAGCTATCCTGGTTGCAAGGTAGCTAAAAGTTGGAGTTTACAGGCGAGTCCCTACAAGTATATATACTACTCTATTCTGTTTGGCGGTCTTTGGTAGAGATGCGTAGAGGATGCACTTGTGAGAACAAAGACATGTCGAGTCAGAGATAAGAGGAACAGCCTGTGTACCAACTATGGGGAATAAAGGGGAAGAGGACACATCGAGGACGCATCAAAATGAAATAGTGTCCAAAAGGGGAAATGACTCAGCGTGGGAGAAGTAGAAGTGATAGGCACGAGTCATGTCGATCGGAGAAGGCTGATCGAGGGAAAGGAAGGCTGTATAAGAGACGGCATATAGTAAGTGTCTATAAAAGGGAAGCATAAGTCACATAAGCGTCAAGAGATGTGTCACGTGTACAAGTCAGAGAAAATAAAAGAAAAGGATGTCCAAGAAAGGAAAAAGGTATGATGTGGCGTATCAGGCATTGCTTCACCCCAACCTTGACACCAGCTTTTGTTGCATAGAAATGCACCAGTTGAGAGGGGATCAGTTCATTCTTCATGTCCTGAAGTGCCAGAATGACTTCCATGACATTTTCACCTTTCCAAATACTGATTACTGTCAGGACCCCTCAGGCATTGGTGGCAGAAATGGTACAGGAATGAAATTCAGCAACTATTTTAAGAGACCAATGGTGCTGGGCATACATCCTACTCATGGTAATGCCATTAACACCACAATTTGCTGACATTTCCCTGAGAAAATAGTCCTGATTGAGTGACAGTACAGGATAGAGGATCCATGACTCAAGTTCAATGGTTGGCCTTGTTTACATGCTGACAAACCATCAAATTGATCATGTGATATATTATGTAATTACTACCATGCATGACCACCAAAAATTCAGGCTCCAAACCATAAATTATGCTGTCCAATTGCCATGAATATGCTGCCATTTCAGCAGCAAAAAAAACCCTTTCAATGAGTTGTCCTGATTAAATATGTAATATCTCAACAAAAACAAAGCCAAACAACTTGGATAAGGTATCCCTTTCAAGCCAAGACCTAGGGCTATCTGTATGAATATTTTCAAGATTTCTTAGAATTTCCTTGATTTTTGGCATCACCATCAATACAAAACAGCAAAACATTGAAAGGGTTTTTTGAGTCACTGTAAATGGCCCAGCCCATGGCAAGCCAGACATAACTGTCCTGTACCATGCATTCGGCAGCCCCAGAATTTGGCACATTTTCAAAATAGCTATCTTCCACACATAATTTTACTACTCCCATTGCACTACTGTCACCCACTAGCCTATAAATCCCACTTCTGACTTAAACCACACTGATTTGAGCTGAGATGAGTGAGATAGCAAAAGTTTGGATTGTCATGCCTGCAGATCATGCTCTGTCACCCTGCTCCTACTAAATCTGCTGAGTCAGAGCTTGTACCAGGTGTGACTACCTGCATTACTCCTTGTGACTGCCGAATTCTGGGCCTGCTGAATGCATGGTACAGGACAGTACTTATGACGAGAAAATCTGGGGGTCCCATGAAAGTCAGCCCTAAGGTCAGGCATCAGGGGGCCCAGTTCTTCGGAATGGCCTGGAAGCTCCCAGTGCCCCCCCTGAAGTCATCCCTCCCATTTAAAACCATCCCCTCAGTGGGTCATAGCTCCCCCCTGTGGGACACCCACAAGCAGCCAATTCCCACTGAGAAAGTAGAGGCATACAGTTGACTCCCTCCTAACACATATGTCTTGGGACATGCTGTGGGGTATGCATTTCGAGGGTGTATGGGGTGCCCAAGAGATGGGTAGTATAGGGGCAAAATGGAAACAAGGTAACTACTATCACTTACAACTAAAGTAGTCAGTTATTTTACTGTCATTTTTGCCCTCAGTCTCCATGGCTCATGTCCTCCATCCAAATGAGCCCAACATAGACTCGAGTTTGCATGCATATGGCTCATCAATAACTCCAACATACTTCTGCAATGTCAACACTGCCTGAAGTGCTTCACTCCAAGTGGGAACCAGTTCGGGTGCCATGCCAGTGCTCTCGTCGTCTTTGTCAACATCCAATGAGCCATCCTGCACACCCTTTGCTTCCATCATGGCTTCATAGATGTCATCATCTGTTGCCTCAAAGAGGTCATGTGCCTCAATGTCTGGGTTTAAAAATTCTGCAGCATACATTCAGTTTGAAGGCTGGAGAACTCCAGTTGCCTCCAAGTCATCCAACACATTCTGAATGAGGCTATCTGCTTGTGTGATAGGATCACCACCAGTTTCCATTGCATGAATGAGAGATGAGATGGGGAGAGATGGTTGGATTGGAGGTGGTGAGTCCACAGCTTTCTGCCAACAGTTTCAAATCATGGTGGTGTCAACCTCATTCCATGCTTCATCAGCAAGCTGCATGGCTTCAAGTTGATTGATGTTGTAAATTTCAGCCAGAGTTATGCCAGAATCATAGAGATCAATAGCATGGTGAATGTATTTCAAACAATACTTGGCCTTGAAGCAACAGATGACACCCTGGTCATTTGGCTGCACATGTGCAGTAAGATTTGGCTCAAAGTTTTTGACATGGATGTTGGAGAGCGAGCCTGGGATGATGTGTTCTGCAAAGTTATCTTGGAAAAGAAGGATCTTTCAGCCCTCATGCCAAAGTTTGTGATCCCAATTGGACAACCATTCCTGATAAAGAGTGCCCATCATCCATGCTTTGGCAGTGTTTTGGTAGTAAAACCCAAGATCTGTGCCAGTCTTGTTCCTGAATGCCTGAGGCTTGTGAGCTTTCCCAATAATGAGGGGTCACAGTTTCTTTGAGCCATCTGCATTTGCCACAAATAGGTATGTCAACCTGAGCTTCTTCCCTTTTACTCCTGACCCTTGCTTGTCAGAGAGGCCCTGGTCAGGAGGCATACTGTTTTGAAATTATCTTAGAACTGCTACAAGTCAAAAATATATGAAAACTCATGCATAAAATAATGAGGACTCATCTGCATTAAAGATATCACATGGCTGATAGCCATACTTTGTAATAAGCCCTTGGATGTGTTGTTGCTCCCTATCAACAGTCTCTGAAGCTGCTGAAGCTGCTTCTCCATGGCGCTTTATCTCCTTTAGGCCAGCCCATGCCTTGTATTGACTCAGCCACCCCTCACTCAACTTGAGTTGCTCATCATCAGGCACACCAACAAGGTCTGCAAATTGCCTCCACTTCTGATGGATAACATCACCAGTAAGAAGAAGCTTATCTGCCATGGCCTTTGAGATCCAAAGATCCAACATCTCTGTTACCTCAGGATGCTGTGTTTGGCAAACTCGTTTTGCTGAACATCCTGTACCTGCACTGTTCTCATATTCAGCTTGCCATGTTTCCTCATGTTTGCACCAGGCAGATATTCTTGGCTGTTTGAGCTGAAGGCTCAGATAAATTGCATTGAAATGCTTGGCAGTCTTTGTCTGGTTTTTACCATTGGCATGGTGCCAATCCAGAATTTCAATACATTGGGCAAGAGTAGCATTTTCTTTTTTCTTAAATTCTGCTGCCAATTTGGATTTTTTCTGGTTTCCAGACATGTTTGCAGGCTCCACTGGACCTGTATAAAATTATGATAGCTCAGTACTCTGTATAAATCAACTGAAAATGTAAAAACCATATGCTTGCATTTCTTTGAAGGTGCACTATTCTTTTCACCAGCCCCACCAAGTTGCACAAGCTTTTGTACAACAGACTTCTCCCACTGACTTAACCTCCCAAGACCTCTGTTGTAGTCAGATGCATTGTCCAACTTTTCAACCACACATTCTTCATCCATGAGATTCCCAGCATTGTCCAGCCACTCCTTGTCAGCCTCTGATATGCATTTATTGGCTTTCAGATTAGCCTTGAGTGTTGCCTTCCGACCACATATTTGATTTCGAAGCATTGCTAAGCCCTTTTTTTAGTACATCAACCGGTTTCATGTTGATGTTTACTGTCCTCAGAGCTATGGAAAGTCTAGAAAATCATGCTTATATAAGTTTTTTTTCCCTATTCTGATAGCATTTCAGTACTATCCACCACTCTCATAACCCATAATTAGGTGAAAATGAGTATGGGGTATGGGGTATGGGTTATAGTTACAAATTTCCTGCAAACCAACTTGGGAAATAGAAAAAGCTATGGGTATTGAGGGAGTATGGGGTATACCTGGTATTCATTAGGAGGGAGTCGACTGTAGATGGTAGTTACCTAAGTGTCCTTTGGAAGGATGGTTGTTTTCTCGAATCTAGTGAGCCTGCGATCTTGAGTAGAGAGAACAGGGCCTTCGTAGCAGTCTCATGACCATTAGATAATCTAAATGGTATGCTTTAAACCTGTCTGCTCTTCTCTCTCTCTTCCTTGTCTCGAGATCTTCACCACTCTCGTGTCGTTCTCCTTGACTTCGCACATACATGTCCTCATCTTTTGCTCTCCCACCTGCCTCCCTTTCACATCATTTGTCTAGTGTGTGTGGTCATTCTGGTGGCCTTTTCTCTTTCCACTCCTATGTTCACACACACTCAGAAACCACCGTACCGCGCCCTTCCGTTTGGCGCACCTTTCACATGTCTTTAATGCGTTGCGATCACGCGATCCTTTCTCTTCCTCTCACTTCATGTGATTTCTTCCCAGTGCGCTCTTTCATCGGGCTTGTGGCTGTGTCGCATAATCAGCTGCGACATAGCTGGCATCACGTGGTTTTCCCCCCACACCTGCTAGATTGTTTATCCTTTTGGTTCTTCACGATCTATTGCAGTTCCTTCTCTCAGCATCTCTTTTTCTGAGCATGTTACAGCAAAGTCTCTACTTTGGCTCTCTGTTCCTCACGTCAGCTACGAAGGCAGTGGTTGGGGCAGCGGTCAAGCCCCCTGACGAGAGCTTTCGCAGGCTCGAAACCGCACGGCCCAAGGCTGCTTCCTACCTGGGTGTACCCTAGCTGATCAGGCCCCTATCTTCGGAGAAGGGCGACTGCATGCAGGAGACCAGCCCGGGTGTCAGCCCATTTCCCCACTCGCACACAGACTCCGATCTAGGTGGCTTCGCCACCTATGTAGATCACCCTACCATGAACTTACCCATCTGTAGGTCTCGAAAAAATTGGTGCCTATGCTCAACTAATCAACGCTTCCATTCCAACGCTTGGGTGGTATAATTGACTTGGGCGTTGCCTTTGAAGTGCATGTGGTTGGTGACGCTATCTGACACGGAAATAACGGTGCTCATGGTTCTCCATGCGTAGGTCTACACCGCCTCTCTCATAACTCCTGTTTCCCGAAAGACCAAACACCGTTTTCTCGGTCAAACGGCTAAACGGCGCTACTTCAACCGACAAAGCTCATTTACCACTCACCGGAACAATCTCCCCGCCTGGGTGACATGTTCTCCACTTCTGACTGCACGACCAAGGGCTGGCGACAAAAGGATGACGCATATGGAGTGAGTTTTTCTTGCCTGCTACGTAGTTGTCCGGGCATTGGAGTCACTTGTACCACTCGTTTCTTTGTTGTTTGCTGAAAGCTCATTCTCAGGTGGCCCTAAATCTGCGCCGGGACCTACTGTAGCATACAGTGTTTTACCTGGTGTTTTCGAGGCTGTCGGTGGTCTTCTCTCGCAAGTATTTAACGAAGGTGCAAGACCACAGCTTCCCCCACGTGAGTGTTTTAACTGGAAACCTTGGCCCGTACATTAACAAGGTGTTTTTTAGCGCTGGAAAACACAACACCCCCAACCTACGCACTCATAAGACAGATTGCAAGACATGTTCTACCTCAATCTATTTACTCGTTTCTGCATTGGAGACCCCTTAGAAAAGGAGAATGCTTGCATACTATACTGTGCAGTTATCGCGTCGGGAACGATACTAGGAATGTAACAAAGTGAGAATAAGCCGGTGGAATTCAAGCGACGACCATCTACTGCTACATCATAATGTTACATATACGTCCGCTGCCTCACATTCCTGCTGGCGCCCACCCCGAACAGCGGTCCGCATACTCAGCGCAAGGGCAACTATGCACGCCACAAGCATGACCCCCAAACTCGACACAACACTCCCGACCCAGTAAGCATTGCCTCTCCGATGAAGTTGGCCCGACACCAGGAACCGAGTTTGTGACTTCGTGCGGCGTATGCGCGTCAAAAGCATGCTCGAGACGACGTTCCCGCCGATAATCCATGCCAGAGAGACGAATCCCCAGTTCTCGGACAGATGAGCTGCTTCAGCAAGTCGCTGACACGGGTTTGCAGTTGGCCAGGTAAGCGATGCTCGTACATGCGGTATCAGAATGACTGGGTTTGCGCTCACCTAGAGTAAACCAGTCGATAATGATTGTTGGAAGGGCTCCAAACAGGCCACCATACGCGACTCCTAACAATGCAGTTGCAATCTATAGCGTGATAACGCTCGAAATTTCGACTGCAGGTGCTTGGGACATGACGAAAAGCGAGGATACAGTCTACGAACAGCATGCTCGAGGGAGATGAAACCAGTTAGGTATCAAGTCCGAGATGAGGTCTGCGGAACGCGTTAAGTGTGCAGTGGATTGAAACAAGCGATAAGATGACCGTCATCGATTAATGTCCGGCCAGCGAAGTTACCTTCGTTGATTGTCGACACCTACGCAGCTTGTCATTATTGTAGTTCACATTTGACTTGGCAAAAAAGAGCCAAGGAGATTGAGCCTACATTGTTAATGTCTGTTGTGAGCAAGTCGTCCAGTTCAACTATCAACAGTACAAAGCCAATGTGTCCGACCACCGACCTATTTCTGCCGCGTTTACAATGTATGCGGATAGAGCACGGTATGCAGACGCACCGAGTCGTCAGCGGATAAGGGGATGCCCATCACCCGCTCAGTTTAGCCCCTGATGCGTTCCACTCAGATCCTCGCCTCTTTCCACCCACATTACTATTTCTTAGTGGAGGAGGGGGTTTGAGTTCTCCAAGAGGGGGTGGTACAGCGTAGTTTATCTTGGTGCGTCGACAAAGGGCATAGGGTTCGCCGTCTTGTTCCTCCTCCAGCTTGCCTTCGGCGTCTATTCCGACGTCTGAGGATGTGCTAGGTGCGTTGGCTAAAGAAGCCCAAGACGAGCCGTCAGATCCGTGGTCGACATAGCCGTCGTCGAATTCGGCAGCTGGGCAATGTGTGCTTCGAGTGGAACGTATGTGCTGTTCCCGGACGGTGGCAACGGCAGAAGGGATATAATATATTGAGACTGTCTAGATATTCAACCACTTAACGTCTTGGGTGGAGGGGGAGGCGGTTCTCTGTCTTTGGTGGAGTGAATAACCCTAGGACTGTGTCCAACAGGCTAGCCCATCTGCTGGAGAGTGATGTGGGGATGTTATCCTATCTGCATGTAGTGCATGATCGATTGCTCTGTTTGGCGTGTCACTGTTAGGGTCCACACCATCCTTTCAACTTAGACCTTGGTCAACGAGCGTGCACTTGTTCGCGCAACAAGTGAGGAACACCTTCGATCGGTTGTCTCATGAGAATGCCCATCAGCCCTGAAACATATGCAGGTACGACGAACCCAGTCACACCGTCAAGAACTGAGCGAGATGGTTAGCTATGTCCCAACCATGATCCCACGTCAGCAGGTCCTCAATAGCATGAACACACAATCCACTTCCCCGGCCAACTGTGTCAACCAGGTCAACGACCCATGCATCACCCGCCAGGCTCTACTGTGCAAGACCTGGAAACATGGTCCTTGGCGCAACTCGAATACAAAACACCCGTACCACATTTCCCTTCGTTCTCAGGCAGCGCAGAATGGTGACGTGGAAATGTCTCGGTCGATGGCTGACCGGCTGACCAATGCTATCAACCCCCACACAGTACACTTGAAGCTCGTCTTGACTTCCCATCGACATTGCAGAGCAATTGTGGAAAACTGATAATTCTGGTTATCACCTCATACAGCCCCAGGGAGGTCCGATCATGCACTCTTCCTCACAGCACTCCCCGCCCCTGTGATGCGGCGTGTACAGCAACAACCACAGGGACCACAATCTCAACCGCCAGGGCCACCTAGCAGACTACCGTCACAGAACGGCCTATCCGATACCCCACAAACCTTGCAATCGAAGTGCACACCATCTTCACTTGTCCCACCTGCGGGGTTATCTCCCGCAAACTCAACTTCAAGCACCACCCCTGCAGCAGCGACGGTTGCCATCGGTGCAACCACCCATCGCACTGCGATTAGATCCAGGTGCATCGCAACAATAACTACTGTAATTCCCCCATCGTAAGTGTGAGTACCGTGCTGGGATCTCCTACATGCCATGCAATTCTGACCTGACGTACGAGTAGTATCGCTCCACTTTTGAGGTTCACCTAGGGATGTATTCGTCTATTGCAATATAGTGGCCGGCTTTCGGGCGAGGGCCATGAGGTTAGCCATCTCCTTGGCCGTTGTAACATCCGCTAAAGATCATCCGACAGATCCATCGACTACATTTTTGGGATGACCTAGTAACAGACTATTTTACCTGAAGAGCGGCGATGAATACCCCGCTATGTAAGGATAACGAGAGTCTAAGCCATTCGGCACGTGCTCGGCTCGCATCTGCCACATCTCATCCACGCATCCCGCTAATAGCCATTCCATATCACTCCAGTTTTTCTGGTGACGACAGTCTGGCGTAAAGTCAATGATGCTTTCCCTTAGCGGCGCATGAGAACGCCTACTGGGCAAGACTCATGTGGTGGTAGAGTGCGTTATTGAACCCTGGGCATGCATGCAAATTCACGGGTACACGATAACTCTCCGAGGTCCTCTTAGGCTCTTGCCGTTCACATATCATTATTCCTGGTTCTGGGTTGCATACCAACCTCCCTGCAACAGTTTGAGCGTTCTCTCAAATTCGAGCGTCTCTATGACGTCAGCGTACACATGAAGTCCATCTATCTAGATGTCATTAGTGGCAACCGCGGTATCGACTAATCCAAGGCGGGTAGTCCGAAGGGTGCTAGATAGACAATGGGAAGAGCATCGGGTACCCACCAACGATTCATCTGTACCAGGCCAGCCTGTGAATGCCTTTGGGATCCCCGGGTGACTACGTGAAGCTTAGAAGTAAGTCGCTGACATGCCTCGAATATCAGCAATTTCTGAGAATGTGACACTCTGCAGTTGGCCGAGGGTGTCAGATGATTGAGTTGATCGTGTTTGCACAGAAAACGAAGCAATGGCCGATGGGTAGCTACACTCAGATTTGATTCTAATGATCGTGTCTCTGTTCATTTGTCAGGTGCAGAGCTTGAAATCCGAGGTCATTATCCGGTCTTCCCGGGATCTGAATGGACAAGGGCCTTTTCAGGGATATGGCGCTGCTGCCTTACAGCCGGAACCAGCTGTGGCACTACACTCGACGACGGCATCAATACACCCAGGTCCATCTGGAAGCTCACCACAAGGAGCGCTGCCTATACATCTGGTTAGGTTTTCCCGCCTAATCAACCTCTTGTACGTTCGCAAGTAGGCCCGACAGCCACGTTGTCGGTGGCTGCCATGCAAGAGCCAGCCCAGAAATACCCCTTCACCGACAATCGTTAACACTGAGCCATCTCCCATGATTTGTTATTCCGTCTGCAGGGAGATGTCATCTTGGTATTTGGATCAGTACCTGCGTATATAGCAACCCATTGCCATCACTTCTGTGAAGCCAGCGGCCCTGACAATCCGAGTCCAGACTAGACAAACAGAAATGATGATGCACGTATGGCGAGCTAAACGAGAGATAATGCAAGATCCCCAACGACGTGGAACAAAGATACAGAGCGGGTAGATGGGAGTAAGACGCCCCATATGCGTCCGTAAGTAGCTACCAGAAACGAAATAGACGGAACTATGAGTAAGACGTGAAACCAACTCATCGCATCTGCATACACGCCAGCCTCTGCATTAACAGCCTCTCCAGAACCGTTCCCGCACGAGAACTTCTCTTGTTCGTTGACTTCTCGTTGCTGTCGTGCATCCTTGTAGCAAACCAACTTCGGCTAGTTGGGTATTGAGCACTTTCGTATAATATCATATTTACTCGGCTTAGTCCACCACCCAGATTTTCTAGACCTCTCCCAGCTGGATGATAACCCTCATGATGAAAGCCAGCACGACGCCGGCCTTACGTAAGGGCCTTGGGCGTGTTCCGTGGGAAATAGGGAGATAGGCATCTTGATATCATCGATCAAACTGCGAGTCGTCGTGAGTACGACTTGATGGTCATGGGCTTCACACTGATCTTGAACTCGACTTGAGCTCTACACTTATCAAGGATATAGAATCAGATTTTACCTCTGCATGGCTCCAGGGCATCACTTCAAAAAGTGGTTCAAGGTGCTCTGCCCAGCAAGCAGCAGTGATTCTCATCATGCCAGCCAAGGCGATGCAAGTGATTTAGGTCCTGCTGAAACAGAAACTACTGATGCAGGTATGATTATTTCTAGCCTCTGATAAGTCAGGCAATTGATACTGGAATATCACAGCTATCAATCTTGCTGGCGATGCAGCAAGTCCAGTTCCTGCCTGGATTGTGTTGCACAGAGGAAAGGGGGCAATGATGAGTGTAGGTGAACACTTGCCTATAGCAACGATTCTTAGTATGACTTGGACTTGTGTTACTTGAGTGGTAGTAAGCAGGAGTTGACTTGCCTAGAGACCTAGTGTCTCTGGTAGCTGCTTATATACATGGGGAGAGCGCACGGACCAGGTGTGCTAGCTTGTAGAGTAAAACTACCATATCTGTATCTAAGAGCACCTGCCTAAAGGGGTGGTCTCAGTCTTAGTACTGGTAACAAGGCTTCCAGTATTCCAGGTAGATAGAACTCCGTAGAATAGCTTGGAACATCTATTCCTGGACAGTCATGTGATACTAACCGGTAGTTCGTTCAACAGATTGAAGCCACACCTCAAGGTACGTACTGTTGCATTAGGTGAATTCGGGACTGTCTGATGTCGAGTCGCAGCAACTACATCTTCTTCGCCTGCATACCACCTTGATTCTAAGATGGTGAATGAATACATGAAAAATATTAAGCGCTTTCGAATTTTGGTCATGGGAAGAGCAAACGCAGGCAAAATAACTATCCTTCAAAGAGTCTGCAACTCTATGGGGAAGCCAGAGATTTTTGATGGGAAGGGAAACAAGGCATAGCCCTATATGGTCAATGATAGTTGTCTGATGATTTTCAGATCGACAGTGACATTGTGCAGGGCACTCTGACAGTAAGCTGCCCTGGTTGATGGCTTCTGAAGTTCATAGTGAAGCTGAGTACTTCCAGCATGGTTATCATAATATTCAGCATGAGCTGGTGTTTCAGAGCAACCCAGGCTTTGTATTCGATGACTCTTGTGGGTTTGAAGCAGGCTCCACACAGCAGTTTGACCAGATGAAGCACTTTGTGGCTGAACATGCTGTGACAACAAGAGTGAATGAGCACATCCATGCTATCTGGTAAGGGCTACACTATGATTGACTGCAGACTAAGGCATTACATGAACCTCTAGGTTTTGCATCCCCATGACTGACTCTCACAGGACAGTAACTGCTGCTGAACAGAAATTCTTCAATGAGTGTGATACAGGACATGGTGAATACTGCTGGGCAGACACAGCTGTTATATATAACTGATTACCTCATGTAGTTCCAGTGATAGTTTTGGTGACAAAGGTGGATGCCTTGTACCTCACAGCTATCAGAGAGCTTTTGGATGGGGGTTTGACAATAGCAGAAGCTAAAGCAAGGGCTACAGAAAAGCAAGCAGAGCTGTTGGAAAAGTGGCTTGGACATGTGAAGCATGAGCTTGAAATGTGCAAGTTTCCACCTAAGGGATACATATCACTCCAAAGTGGGTATTTGCTCACTTAGAGACAATACTGCTAAGAACTTCTGATGGCAGAGATGCATCAAGAGAATGCAGATTGCACTCCTTTGATGGAGTGCACAGCAAATGTTCTAAATGAGGAAGGTTTACAAAGGTTGCTTATATCAACACAGCAGTCAAGTATTGGGATATGTGTTAAGTATGCTGTGAATAAGTAAGTAATCAAATGAATGGTGGAACAGATACTGATGTGGCAAAGGACATTGAGGCATTACATGATGTTGGGGCTCAAGGACAGGCTTCAGATGGATGTGAAAAGATTTGAAGCAGATCTGCTGAGCTGGTTTCCAAACTGCAGAGTGAATGACCAATTACTATTACCATACAGGGTTGCTGATTCACTTGAAAATATTGACAGTATGTGAGTCAATTTATGGCATGCTGGATGCACTATCTGGGCTTACTGGCCCTCTGCATGGTGGGATAACAGTATGTGAGTGATTTGATGGCATGATTAGCTGGATGTGTGCTGAATGCCCTCACTTGCACTCTTCATATTGGTGGGATGACAGGATGTGAGTGATTTGATGGCATGATTAGCTGGATGTGTGCTGAATGCCCTCACTTGCACTCTTCATGTTGGTGGGATGACAGGGAGTGAGTGATTTGATGGCATGATTAGCTGGATGTGTGCTGAATGCCCTCACTTGCACTCTTCATGTTGGTGGGATGACAGTATGTGAGTGATTTGATGGTATGATTAGCTGGATGTGTGCTGAATCCCCTCACTTGCACTCTTCATGTTGGTGGGATGGCAGGATGTGAGTGTTTTGGTGGTGTGGTTAGCCAAACATGTGCTGAATGCCTCATTTGCACTCTTCATGTTGGTGGGATGACAGTATGTGAGTGATTTGATGTCATGATCATGATTAGCTGGATGTGTGCTGAATATCCTCACTTGCTCCTTTCATGTTTGTGGGATGACAGGAAGTGAGGCATTGGATGGCATGATCAGTTGGATATCTCCTGAATTTCTTTGATTGCTCTACTTTTATGATGGTGCTATGACAGGATGTGAGTGCATTCAGAGAAGCAGTGGATATTTCTTGATGACCATCCTCACTTGACTTTACTCATAGGTTGTAAGCTACATTGCACTGGATCCCTGCTGATGTTGATGGCACCTCATATGGCAGGATGTGAGTAAGTGCATGGATTTTTGGAGCACTGTCTCATTTCCACTGTGTATTGTATCATTGATGTAATTTGTTCTATGGCAGGAGGTAGGGCATCCTCACATGCACCCTCACTAGTTCAATTGATTATCCACTCATGCTGTGACCATCCTGCTCTTTAGCTTGTATGTGTTGGACCACTATCTTCAAATTCAAAGGCCAACATATTTAACCAGTCAACATTTGATGTGGATACTGACATCCCAATGCCACCCTTACCCAATGATGTCACTTTGTTTGGGAAGTTCCCAAATGTTCAATCAGTAACTGAACATGCCATTGGTAGGGGCTTGTCACTGTTTGCACATGATTTGCTTACTTTTCAGGATGCTTACTTGTTGCTGAGCATTCTTATTTTTTAATGCAGCATGGGCAACATGTGTGGAAGCAGGTTTTGTCATTGTCTGTTGAGGAATACAAAATCTCCAATACACAGACCACTATTTCCAAAGCTGTCCAGGAAGTTTTTCATGCTGATAGTGGTGATATGGATGGGCTCTGTGCAGCTGTTATCAAAGTCATTGTGGAGAATTCTAAAGAGATTTCTTAATTGGGTTCTGGTTAGGCCAGGTCAGAGTAGGTTATAGTCACATCGATGCCTGTGATCTGCGCATAATTCCCCATGTGCAGTATGCGCAGAACAAGGGTATCAGATACAATACCACTAGTAATGGTCATATATAATGTAAACATGGTGACAAAGTTATGGGATGTACCAGAATATGGCCATGAAATTGATTTACAAGTGTTTGGATTGCGCAAATGACCTCAGGTGCAGAATGTGCAACACAGAACACACTGAGGGAGCAGATAACAATGAAACCTGTGGTGAACAAAGAGACATCCATTGTAAGCCATCCATCTGACATGGTGCAACAAATGATGGTTGAATTCATGACAGCTCCTGTGATTACATTCATGGTGGCTAATCTGGCAGATGTATCTGATGCAATGTGATGATGACAGATGGAGAATGAGGGATCAACATGATTCAGCAGAAGAGGAATGGTGATAAATGGTGTGTTTCAATTTCACACAAAATGCAGTGTGAGTAAAATGCTGGGAACAGAGGTGCTGTACATAATTCCCAATGAGTAGAATGCTCAGACCAAGGCTTGATGAGCATCAGCACAGAGAAATGATATGCAGGATACCAATGTAGCATGAAGATGACCATGTGTGTCCACAAACCATGAAAATTCCACCAAGTGCAAGTGCAGAATGTACAGGATAATATAGGGAGTCGATTCCCAATCAAACCAAGTCCATGTCTGGAGTGAAGGAAAGGTAGTGCAGGAAGGGGCATTTGTATATCGTATCATCAACCATGGGCACATATAGGAATGTAGTAGATGAAGGATGGATTAAGATGCTGTATTACTGCTATTGAGTATGAAAATGGCATGAAGTGGAGATTGTGCAGCTCACAGAGCAAGTGGATCTCCATCTCATTCTCATCAGCACAGTGACATCCATAGCAAACCATAAAGCATACATTGCAGGTGGTGTGGCTGCATGGGGCAGCGATTGAAATGTGATGGACATGATGTGGAGGGGCAGGTGTGTGAGAATGATAGGGAGGTAATCACGATGGATACCTGCCCTGGTGAATGCATGGTGAATGTATGTGATGGATGCCAAGAGAGAGATGAGACTCAGATGACCCCACCATGAATTATGTAGGAGAAGTGATTGGTAATGGAGTGTTTCAAGGTGGTGCATGTGATGGGCATGGAGTGAAAGTAGAGAAAGAAAGTGAGTGGAAAGTGTGGATGGGACAAAGAGAATGAGAGCGATACCAAATGAGAGAGAGTATGTGGTAGACCTAAATGAAGGATGTCTTGGAGCTCATGTGGAGTCCCCCTGTGATGGGTGAGAGGGTTGGGGGACATAAAACCAAGCAAACATTTGAATAAGGGTTGTGTTGATTGTGGTGGTTTCATGGGTATTGGAAACAGCAATGAATGCAATGAATGTGAATTGATGGGATCAAAGAGAGACATGACAATGTGAATGATGCAAGTGCATGGCACCAAGAGGTTCCATCATATACAAGGCACATATCTGATGGTACCTGTCCAACAATATAGTACATCTGCATGGAGTTGTGTATCGCACAAAATGGCATATGAGTGGAATGCGTGATCTGGACATATTATGTAGAGGGATCAATTAGGGATGATGGAGCCATTCCCTGTCGATGCAGACCATTGCTCTGGATATGGTGAGGAATATTGCGCAAATGGACATCCAAGTGAAATGCGTCGTTTGAACCATACACGTCGTATAACCTAACCCATCCATAACCATCCATGAACTTCAATAAAGTGGAATGTCCAGTGACGAAGAGTGATAGGAAAGGTGACCGTGTAAGAGGACTGTGATCGATACACATCGAGATGAGAAGAGAATGATAATATGTGTCATATACTGCAGGCATATAGATATACATATAAGACGAGAAGAGAAGGATAATATATGTGTCAGTAAACACTGCAGGCATATAAGAACAAGCATGAGATGACAGTAGTCATGGTCATATATCTCAGTCAGACAACACCAGTAAGGTAGTATTATTTATTGGTACATCGAACGTTATCTTATTACAGATTGGATTTGACCGCTATGTTGATCACCGGAGACAGTGGTACGTCATTGAATAGAGATATAAGGGTGACATGACATTAGTCAAGGTCATATATCTCATCAGACGACACAAGTAAGGTGAGCATTATTGGTGGGTATGTCAAACATCATCTTATTACAGAGTTGATCACCAGAGACGGTGGTACATCATTGAATAGAGATATAAGTGTGACGTGACAGTAGTCAAGGTCATATATCTCAGCCAGATGACACAAGTAAGGTGAGCATTATTGGTCAGTATGTCGAACACTACCTTACTACGGACAGGATTTGACCACTGTGTTGATCACCAGAGACAGTGGTATGTCAAATACAGATATAAGGTAAGTTATGGTATGTGTCAGAATGGATGGTGAGTTCGCCGTTGAAGTACGTGATGCGGAAGATGTCATGCTAGTCAAACCATACCCGAACCGACTGAATTATTCAATTGAATTGCGGCAAGCTTTAAGGAGGTTGATAAATAAATTTTCATTGCCATCCACACCCACACCATACGCTAGGAATAATACTTTGCAGCATCAACAAATTCCATGGAAGGCAACAATGACGAGATGTGGTTCTTGTGAGTGATTTTCTGACATGGAAGGGTGATTATTCTGATGAAGGTGATGACCACGAAGGGACGATGACTACGTTGTAGAGGATGAGGAGCAGCTTGTGGACGAGGGGGAACATGACGTTCCATTCAACGTCGCTGACGTTCCACAGCAGCTGGTGACAGCAGATGCTCATGCTCAAAGGGACGTACATCTTGGGCTGTATGAGCAGCAGCCAGCGAGTGGACGAGACCATGTGACGAAGTTCAAGGCAAGTGGGGTGAAGGGGATGCGGATGAGCACGTTGCAGTCGATGCATGACAACAAACGAGCGATGGCAGCTGTAGGGCTTCTGAGGCAGCGGCATCGGATAACGATGGATGGTGAGTATACGGTGGACGTGAATGGGACTAACATGGTTGCACGCGTGGGTCCACACTACCTGGACTACGTTCTCTACGTAGGGTCTAGGCGAGGAATGGACGCAGCGATTCCACGATTGGAGGTAGACCACCACTGGAATGCGAAGCTACAGCTGAACCTGTCGACACGACTGTGGCCAGACACGCAAATGCGAGCGCTTCCATTCAACCCTGAAGGACGGATGATGGCGCTGGGGACGTGTATGGACGAGCAGCTATGGCTAGCGATGGCGCCGAACATGTACTTCGAGGAGGGATATGGAGAGAATAGGGAAGAGGTCGTTCCAGTGTTGGAATCGAAGACGACAGCGCTGTCTACGGAGCATCGGTATATGATGATCATGTTCATCGCACACATGCTGGACTCGATGCGACACGAAGACATCCATTGCATCGTGGAGTATCCAGAACCGCTGACGTTGGAGTCGATCAAGGCATCGACGGAAGTTCTGTGAGTAGTACCCTAACCCTCATAAATGATTGCAGAGATGGATGGTGCGCATATGGGGAAGGAGGAGATTTGCGCATCATATTGGTTGAGCCACATATCTGGAATACACCATGTGATGACGTTGTTGAATACGATCACGCTGCGCATTTCCCTGGACATGCCATTTGCGCGATGGAGAGCAGATAGTCTTGCTATCATATGAACGACATCCATGTTGCAATTGCTGATGAGATATCTATTACAGAGGTCGCTTTGAGGAACGGCATCGGAACATCAAGCTAAGGCTGAACGACATGAAGGCATTCCACGGACATTTCATCAACAGCTGGGCAGAATGGGTGAGGAAGGCGCCAGCATCATGGAAGCAAGATGGGTTCCTGGTGGAGAACATGCCTGTGGGAGTCTGCCTGCAGTATGGGCAAAACCAACCGATCATGGTGTCTCAAGCACTAGAGGAGGAGAGGACGAACTGGAGCAGGGATCGAGATTTCAGGTACATCCGACAGATATCATTCTCCCTCGCAACGCATATCAGGTGAGAGAGGATGTGGCATGACATGTGGAATATGACTGATGAGAAGGTGGGCATGGCAGTTATTTGGACGTGCAGAGGTGGCACAACGTGTCGTTGGAGAGGATCACGCGGAACCATGGAGAGGTATATGACAAACCTGACCATGACCCATCAAGAGTAGCAGTGGACCTGAGGGAGCTAGACCTTTTGGACGAGGATGGGTATGAGATCAACGTGTACAACAAGGCAGGCTGGCGAGTACCGAGGCGGGTTCCTAAGGAATCGCAATCGTGTGGGGCACTGCTGGACTTGGACAAAGTGCATGAGCTGTTCCAAGGGAGGGATGAGGTGCATGGAGAGATGACGAACGAGGTCGAGTTCTGGGTGTATCCACTGGCATTCACGCGGAAGTATGGGAACGTGAAGGCACATGGGATCATACCGAACATGGCAGCACACGTTGGAAAATTGAACGAGTCGATCTTCAGAGGAGGGATGGAAGATGATGACATGGACGTCGACGAAGGTGGAGAGGACAGAGTGCGGCTGGCAAGGCGACACCCGGCGATCCGTGGAATAGCATCGCAGATATATAACTCGTTGTCGCATTGGGTGCGAAACGAAGCAAAGTTCCATTCGGTTCAGCTTGGGATGATCACGAGTGCATTCGCTGGGGCGGGGATCGAGACGGCTGGTGGACGGCGTCGGTGGGAGAAGCGGATGGAATTCTGCAATGGGGGGTTGCCACATGAACGATACAGTCAGAAGGTGACAGGGGATGGGCAGCCGCAAGACCTACGATTCGAAAACACGTATACGGTGGAACTGACACGGATTCGAGAAGAGTTACGGAACGGGAGGTAAGGAAAAGAGGATGGATATGTTGTGGATGGCATGGTTGACTTATACCTTATACTTGCAGGTCGATCTACGAGGAGATCATATGTCCGCTTCTGAAGGCATGGAGCCACCCGCACGTGTTGGGACGTATCAAGGACAGCTTGAAATTGTTCAAGGCTGATGTAAGTGATGGGGAGTGGTACGAGGGACGAGGGGTGGCAGCTGATGGGATGGATTTCAGATCATTCCCGAACTGTTCAAATGTGCGACGTATCCGGTGACTGCGCTGATCGAAATGTTTTGGGCGAAGCACAAGCAAGATTTACAAGACAAGAGGAACATCGATGCATGCACGGTCGAAGTGATGTCGATGTTAGAGCGAACGTTGAATTTCGCACACACGGGGAATGCTGCAGTGCTGTCGACTAGGCTAATGGATCGGGCATGGCTATCGCTCGGACTGCTGAGCGACGGGTTCCCAGCATTGTCGGACACATTCATTGCACATGGAGCGCTGTCGATGGGGCAGGTGATGGTGAGGCGGCACGAGTGGCCTAATAATCTTACCCGTGCCGCAGACCCTCTGCGGCCGGAAGCGTCTCCCGAAACGGAAGCGTCTCTGCGCAGATCGTCGACGTTTTGTGCCAGAGTCCATCCTTTCTCGTGGCCATGGAAGCGTCTACAACAGCCAAGGAAGCGTCTCTGGAAGCGTCTACACAGCCACGGAAGCGTCTACTGGAAGCGTCTACACAGCCACGGAAGCGTCTCTGGAAGCGTCTCTGGAAGCGTCTACACAGCCACGGAAGCGTCTACTGGAAGCGTCTACACAGCCACGGAAGCGTCTCTGGAAGCGTCTACACAGCCACAGAAGCGTCTCTGGAAGCATCTACACAGCCACGGAAGCGTCTACTGGAAGCGTCTACACAGCCACGGAAGCGTCTACTGGAAGCGTCTACACAGCCATGGAAGCATCCCTCATAGCTGAGCGCAATCCGTCGACGAGTTGTGCAGACAGTAGTGAAGTGTAGAAAACATGGGTAGCAAAGGACCAGCAAATAGCAAGTGGCAAGTAGTGACTAGTTGGCACAAACCGTCGGTGGATTGCGCCATGAGTGACCCTCCATAAACAAAGATGAACAGAAGGAGCAGACACAAGTTTGACCCCCCCCCAGAGATGAAGAGTCAGAAGCATCTCTGCACAAAACATTGGCATTTTGCACCAGACATTCCTCATCTACACAGACATGGAAGCACTCTTTGGAAGGGCCTCCTTAGCATGATTTGTCAATGAGTCATGCCAAGGACCACTGCTGACTATCTAATAAGCTTACCCATGCCCTTGCACAGCGACTCATCCACAAGGTGAGCTTGAGAGGGTGCAAGTGCATCACAGCTGCTTGAGTCATGCAGGCCCATCAGTCATCCCCCCAGCCACACAGCACTCATTACCAAATAAGGAAATATGAACCTAAAAATGCAGGTGCTATACAGTTTTAAAACTTGTACGAGTGTGAGAAAATATGGCAATCACCTCTTGACTCTCAACCACCACCATCACCACCATCATGACTCGTACTTGCAAGGGATGTGGCCTGGAGTTTGACAACAGAAACCTGCATGACACACACTGGAAGAAGTGTGTCAAGACTGTCACCATTGTCATTCATACTGGAGAACAAGTCACTGTCACTCGTCATCAGAATGGTACCTTTCTTTGCTATTGCTCTCACCCCAAGTGTCCCAAGGAGAAAGGCTTCATCACTGTGGATGCCTTGCAAAAGCACATGAAGACCCTCAAGACAACCTGGCTTGGTCCAGGAAAGAAGGCAAGTGTCTTTGACATGGATTCAGTCTAATGGAGATGTTGACCCATGGGATTACATAAGCAGGCTGAGGGAGGGGCAGAGTCTTCTGGGCAAACTCCAGCATTGGAAATCAACATTGGCAATCCCCAGGTAAGCCAGCGCAATGCATCGACGAGTTGTGCATGTGCTAACCCCCCCCCCACAGATGTCAGCTGGAACCATACACACTCCTGAGGTAAGTCAGCATGGCACAATTCGTCGACGAGTTGTGCATGACCCCCCCACCACAGATGCCAGCTGGAATGGTACAGGACGAAACCATGAGGTCCCCCTCCCTCACAGGCCATGATGATGCCTCCATGAAGTCTCCTCGAGCAGGAATAGAGGCATGTAAAGTCTCATCATCATAACTCCTCAGTGACTCATGGGTCATACAGGAGGTGGCCATGGCATCTCCCAATTCTCCAAGCCCTAGCTCTCCCATGGCCATGCAAGTGCCATCCCTCATGGTAAGACTTCTCCATGGACAATGCTGATGCCAAAGATGACTTATTCTCCGATAACCAGTCACTGGTACGACCACATGCCCAGGCCAACCAGGCAGAGTCCTCCTCAGCAGCTGCTGGGATCCAACCCCACTTCCTTCGCCATCCTTATCTGGACGGCCTCAACCTGGTGGTGAATGCAGAGCTTAGCTTCCTCACGTGTCAGCTTTGCAAAGAAGGAGTCGCACCCACTGCAGGACGAGCACACTTGGTCAACAAACATGCAGAGCTCTTGCCAACTTTCGACCAAGAACGCTTTGACAGCATCTTGGCACAGCTACACGTGGCTGCTTCTCTACCGAACCTCGCCGGTCCAAGGTCCATCGTACATGGTCTGATGGTATTCGATGCCATCGCATGCAAATTTTGCACCTTCGTATACACCAAGCAGAAGAACATGAGAGAACATCACATGAAAAAGCATCCTGACATGCCCATCCCACAGCATTGGCGATCATGCAAGGCCCAGCGCATAAAACCAGAGGGTGCAGGAACGGTGCGCCAACTTTGGGAGGTCACCACACAGGCAAGGGCAGGGGAAGACTCCAGGGAAAGGGCATTGGCAGACAAGCTGCTGGGAGAACTGGAAGAGCAGCTCAAGACGGTGCGAGTACCCAAGGACGATCGGCTAGTCAGCCCATGGCTTCTCACCACGTGCTGGCACGAATGGGCACGGTGGCTGAGGAAGCCCACCGAGGAATTACGTGCCATGGTTGCTCTGCCAAGGCCATCTTTGCCCGAAGAAGAGCATTACAAGACATTGGTGGAGACCATCGAGCTGTACTTTGAAGAAGCAGTGACGATGATCGACAGCACCGACGAGCTAGTATTGCAACGGCTCAACTCCCCCGACCCTGTGAAAGGGTAAGTGGGCATGGCGCAATCCGTCGACGAGTTACGCTGACCCATGCCATCTTCTCTAAGCATCTCCAACACGCCCTTTCACAGACACCAGCACGATGGCACGTTGAAGAAGTACATGCATCCGGTGATCTGTTTCATCACCATGTTGCTGCGAGACTTGTGGATGATACCCGATGCCAACATGGTCATATTAAAACTGGACGACATGCTTCAAGAACCGGCCCCAGAGCAGTCCCACATACTGGCTCAACTGCATGCCATGCTGCTCAAGGTCTGGACCACCCCATGGTCCAAGTCCAAGTATCACATCGTTCCCAATCCCACGGAATCATGCCTCGCCCTCCTCACTCTGAATCGGGATGGCTCTTTCAAGTCTACCAAGGAGGTCACCACGCTCATCGCCAAATTCGAGTACTGCATGCGCCTCACCTTCTTGAGAGAGATCAGAGCACGTGCATCTGCAGGCGATGTCGAGGTAGACGAAGAAGCTGCCTGCGATGCCCTCCAGCCATGGTTCACCGAAAAGAACTATTCGACCTTTGCCAGACTGCGCTCCTTGCAACATAGAGCATCTGCCATCTCCTTCAGTACCATGGCTTTGCCAAGCATCTGGTGGACGGACACGGAGGCATGGTCGACCCTCAGCTTCAAGGGCAACCACGTCGCCTTCACAGACGTATGCGAGATCTTCAAGGACGTGGAGGAGGCTCTGGTGGCCACGTGGGAGAACAAGGTACTCAAAGGCCTGGAGCTCAGGGCAGACTACGAGCGGGTGGTGGACGATCCCTCCAACAAGGACGTGGGCTACTCTTTCCTGTTCGACCCAAGGAACTCTTGTTTCCAGGACAGAGCGCGTCTGGTGAGAGCGGTGGTACGAGGGCATGGTCCCTTTGCCAACTTCCTGGTGCAGAGGGAAGACGAGCTGGTCTGGAACAGGGCAGCGCTGCGTGGTTGGTTGCAAGACTATGCAGAGTTGCAGAAGTTGCTACTGATGCGTGCAGAGATGCTCAGCGGGGCACCCAGTCGAGGAACGGAGCTGACGGCCATGCTATATCGAAACACCCAAGCACGAGACACTCGGAACCTGATGGTGTTTGGCAAACACGTCACCCTCCTGGGCCAATACTCCAAGATGTCAGCCCTCACCTGCCAAGACAAGCTGATCCCACATGCTCTGGATGCACTCACCAGCGACATCCTCATCCAGAACCTGGCACTGGCACGCCCCTTTGCAGAGATCGCAGCGAGGATATGCTTTGCAGACGAGGAGGTATCTCAGCTGTACCACGACCACCTGTTTGTCAACTTTGACAGGCTGTTCACTTCCAACGACCTGTCTACGGTCATGGCCAAGTACAGCTTGCCTCGGGTGAAGTTTGCGATGACGATCAACCCATGGCGGCACATCCAGACCGCTTGGAAACGCAAGTTCAAGTGTGCCATGGACGACGTGGTGGAGATGGACATGGAGGACGACGTAGATGCACTGCAGGCAGGACACTCGCGTGCCACAGAAAATAGGGTCTATGGGCTGAGCACGCACAGTCTGGCAGGTGCAGCAGAAGACATACTGCCCCTCTTCTTACAAGCCAGCACGGGGGTGGCAAGAGCGGTGTCAAGTCATGCCCAGCGGAAGTGGGTTGCCATACCCTCGGGCACGGTCACACCTCTTCAAGGCCAAGCCACCTGCCACTGCCAGCAGTGCCATGCGCAACTCGTCGACGGATTGCGCAGCAGACAAAGATGCCATGGTGGAGAACATTGCCAATCGGGTGGTGGAGCGTCTCACTCCCATGTTGACCGATCTCATGCGAGCTCTGACTACAGCTGGTGGGCACTCGGAACCATCGGCCAAGGCAAAGGGAAAGCAGAAGGAGACAGGAGATGAGGATGCATCTGGTAAGCAAATCACCGGCGAGCAAGTCAGCAAGCTCTGATCTGGCCGATAATAGCACGTGGCGCAAACCGTCGACGAGTTACGCCACCACCAGACTCGAGTGCATGGGAGCAAGATTGGTCTTCTGGTGAGGACCACCCGTCAGCCAGCATATTCATATTCATTCCCATCTGATGCCATGATACATTATAGACGACGGTGCAGCCAGTCAACAAAGTATGCCATTGCCACTGCCACTGCCACCATCACCACCACCACCACCACCACCACCACAAGACCTCTCCATCCTAGCCTTACAGAAGATGCAGGCACTGCTTCAAAGGGATAACATCTCATGGTCGTCTCCACAACAAAAGGAAGCCATGACGAAGATCCTGGGACGACAGAGGGACATGGTAGTCGTGATGCCCACGGGAGGAGGCAAGTCCATGCTGGCCATCATACCAAGCCTGCTGGAAAGGGACATGGCCACCATCCTGATCCTTCCGCTCAACTCCCTGATCATGGACTACGAGCGACGTCTGACCAAGATGGGGGTACCCTATCAGATTTATGGATCAGATGGGCACCTGAACCCGAGAGACAATCTGGTGATCGTGTCGGCAGACAAGTCACAAACCCCCCACTGGCGCTCCTCTCTGGCAGATCTGGCACGTCGGAAGGACATTGCACGCATCGTGGTGGACGAGGCACACATACCTCTGATCGCCAAAGGGTACCGCAAGTCCTTGGAGCACTTCTACAACGTGCGCTCCGAGTCAGCACCGCTGGTGTTGCTGAGTGCCACCCTTCCACCCCCCTTCATAGCTCCCCTCACAGAAATGTATCAGCTGCTGGCAAACCACGAGGTCTGCAGACAAAACACCAATCGGCACGAGCTGACCTATGTGCTGGAGAAGATGTCGAGCGAATCCATGGTCAGGACACGAGGCATCCAGATAGTACAGGAGCAGAGCAGGAGGTGGGAGAGTCAAGACCGTGGACTGGTGTTCGTACCTTCCATAGGTCTGTGCATGGAGCTGGCACGAGAGACAGGCTGGCATCACTTCGTAGGCAACAGGGAGGCGATGAACACAGAGGAACGACAAGCCCAGTACCAGGGATGGATAGATGGACATGGCAGCAACGTCATGGTGGCGACCTCTGCCTTCAGCACGGGGAATGACTACCCACACGTACGGCTGGTTTTGCATCTGGACAAGCCATTTGACATGCTGGACTACGTGCAAGGCCAAGGGAGGGGAGGGCGAGATGGAATGCCAGTTATCTGTCACACTCTGGTTCCCACCAAACCATGGAAGGAGAGCAAGAAGCAGGACGATGCAGAGAGACGGAACGAACAAGCGATCCTGGACCACCTGTACCTCTATGGGTCAAAGCGGTGTCTCCGATATGGCATCACAGCATTCATGGATGGAAAGGGAGAGGGATGTCATGACAATGTCCTCAACAGACCATGCTCGGTGTGTGAGGTGGACCCAGACCATCGCCCTCGAGACATATGTATGGCTGCCATGCCACGCAACAGAGCAGATCTGGAGGGCTCTAGCAGCAACCTGGACAGAGCGTCAGGCAGTGCACCCAGGACATTTACACAAGCTGCAAGGCAGGTAAAGGAAATGAGGGCTCAGAAGGAGATGGGAAGCTTGGGGAGGGTGCAACGTCTGGAAAGGGCACTGCAGTCGGCATTGGGAACCTGCTGTATCTGCCTGATCCATGGGGAAGCCGAAGAGAGGCACGAGCTAAGGCACTGCCTGACGCTGGAAGACCGACTACATGGTAGCTTTGGAGCCTACAGGGATTGGAGACAGAAGCTCAGGTACCGCAGACATCATGGGATGATCTGTTTCATATGCCACGTTCCACAAATCACGGACGGCCTGCACCCGACGTTCACGAAAGCACAAAGGGGAAAAGGAGGAGTGGAGTGCAAGTATGCAGACATAGTGGGGGCCGATCGCCTATGGGATCTTCCACAATGGGGCACTGAAGAGACGTGCAGAGACATACTTTGGGGTAGAGTGGGGGAGGGAGGGAGGATTTGCAGACTGGTTGATGGATGTTCCAAGGGTTAGGTTAGTTAGGGTAGGTTAGGTTAGGTTAGGGTTAGGTTAGGTTAGGTTAGGTTAGGTTTAGGTTAGGTTAGGTTAGGGTTAGGTTAGGTTAGGTTAGGTTTAGGTTAGGGTTAGGTT